>BQKZ01001017.1:26878-99263 GCA_036244855.1 Temnopleurus reevesii
ACGACGCAAACTGTAAACAGAATGGGGGTACTTGACAAAAAGCAAATGTGTTTGGGGGTTTACGGGTTGCAAGCAGAACTCAAATGGACAACATTAAAATTGGCTGGGGTACATGGACTGGCCGAGGTTGATCAGAGTTCAATATGAATCATAGGACTGAATCATACTAGTGATTATTATCACCCCTTCCTCTGAGGGTATATCATAAACTAAATGTAAGATAGGCTGCGACCCCTCTTGACCCGAGGGGTATTCCCTTCAGGGTTTAAGATCGTCATATTTGGGAATGTCTTTCTTGGTAAAGATTAAAATATAAAGCATCTCCATTTATCAAGACAGCTGATGTGAGTGTTAGTGTTTTATCATAATAAATAGCAAAATAATTGAAACGCTAAATGCCAACTCTGTATTACTGTATTCTCTGGTACAAGTAGGCATTTTTACGAATCAAATAACACTAAGAAAGACCCACTTGAGGCAACTTGTGTCATTCAATGTGTGATGTTCAAGCAGGCATTGTTTCAAACAAAATTTCATGAAAAAAAAATGTCCACAAACTCCAAAAATAGTTGGTCCCAAGCAAAAACATATTATTTTTTCTATGATTTTGGTCATGGGTCAAGTGATTTTTTTTTTTAATAAACCGAAGCAAGGCTTACAGTTCACACAAAAGTGCAAAAACTCAGCAGTAGCTCCTGAATCATTGAGACAATCAACCCTGCATTCTACGAAATGTCTTATAATTACCTTTAATGTGTACTTTTGTTGTATACATTACACTTGTTAGATAATATTTCTTTAATAAATATGCTGGTACATGTACATAACAATACATATCGAGAGTAGAGCTGAAAATTTACAGGAACAACAATGGTCTCTAGAGTGCACGAGCAATCAACACCCCACTATACATGATGAATTTAAAACCACAAAGGCTACACATTCATATTTATATAGGTTTATATCAAAATAAATATTGTATTGTATGAATATTCTGTTTACGAAAAAGAGGCTTCACAGTCATATACTATAAAAGCCAATAATGAATATTTTTTGCATAATTGGGACCAGTTCAGCATTCTAGTGTGTTACTATTTTCAGGTTTTGACAGTGTTTGTAAGAAACTATATCATACAAAGCGAACATTTTTGAGAGGCCAGAACTGCCCAAATTGCTAAAATAGAACTATCACACAAGATAATCAAGTTTAATAGTTAGTGCAAGTTACTTTGAATTATTTGGTTACCTGTTATGGCTATGAAGCTAATAATAATGGGATCAGTGAGATCAATGGGCCATTGTTCTAAGCTTTTTAGCAATAGCAGATGACCAAAGAATTCTGACTTTCACTGAATTCATACAGGTTTATATTGGAATAAATATATTATCGCTATGAACTTGAACAGTTTGGAAAAACATCACACTATTGAAATATTTGGCAGGGTTTTCTCCGAATTAATGGGGACAAGGTGATTGGCGCTCATGCGGTTTGAACAGGCAGTGACTAGCTTTGCCAGCTGTTCGTCATCTACCACTACAGAGTGTGTGTGTTATCATCTCATAATTCAATCTAAATTACTCTCTGCCTTTGAGAAATATGGCCTTGTGATGACATAGAATATAATCTAATGTTTACTAATCTAAAGATCCCCTCATCTTGACACATGTTGGATTGAGGTAAGAAAGAGGCCAACAATAATAATTGTGCTCCATGTACGAGCAATGTATACGTTCATGATGCTACACAAATTTGAGGCAATTCATTCATAGCGAAGGAATGTAGGCATGGGAGTTCATAACGTACTGTAAATGCCAATATTCTAGCGTACATAAATTAAAGCGAATCACTGAATTTCACAACTTTTCATACATTAGCAAGAACTTATTTTCACATTTTGAGGGATCATTGTACACAAGTCTATGGGCATTTCGACATGTGAAAATTTTAGCAAATTTATGGTCGCGAAAATCACAAAGATAAAACCACAGTGAAAATTTCAGCTCATGCAGTAGAAGTATTTTTTTTTTGTCTTTTTAAAAATTTTGTTATTTCCAGCGATTGTATTTAGTAGAATTTTGCACTCTACTGGGGTGTTGCTCATAACTTTTGATCGTAACGCGCCAATCAAAATCAATGTTTCATGCGCGTCTTTTTAAATGCGCATACTGTGCGCAAATGAAAATGCGCGTTATAATTTGCGAAGTTGCAGTTGATTTGTAGCTGATTTTGAACACCCCCTAAATCAATGCAAACATACAAACTATACACAGGCCTATTAAAAAAAAGAATGGAATGCATACACATCTACTTCAAGTAAAGGCATATCTTAGACCCCGGTTACATAGAACGGGCTAGCCCATGGGCTGGCCCGTTTCCCCCAGTAACACAGCTAGACCAGGGTCAGCTACGAGCTAGCCCGGGCTAGACCAGTCTCGCTGTCTAACCGCTCCCGAGACCAACGGGCCAGACCACATTCGTATCTCGACTGTGCTCGTTTTGAACGTGAGAAAGTTGTGGTGCTTTCATCTATAAACAATCGGCGGCGCGAACAAAATAACCAGGTGTAGACCGATGGGCCCGCTTGTTGCGGTCTTTTGTTGACTTCCATTGATGTCAACAAAAGACCGCAACAAGCGGGCCCATCGGTCTACACCTGGTTACACAGCGAGACGGGGCTAGCCCGGGGCTGGCCTAGGTCGACCCCAATAGGTGGACCAAAAACGGACTCGCTTAGGTCAGGGTAAGGTCCCTTTGAAGCAGTTACACAGCGGGCCTGTGGCTAGTCCCGGACTCGCTGTCTAACCAGGGTCTACATGACCCAGCCACACAGCATTTATTTAGATGTTTGAAATAATGGACTCAGAAAATATTTTCATGCGAATAAGGAAAATAAATTTGCACAATCACATTTCCTCTTGTAATTGTCATATAGATATATAGGAAGTGAATTGACTCTAAATATGACATATGANATAGGAAGTGAATTGACTCTAAATATGACATATGGGCTCCATACAGAAATAAAATAAACCACTTCAGGATAATCTGTTCTATGATCCATTTTATCGCTAAAGCTTTATCTTCATTAAAATATCTTATAGCTATTCAGAAAACCTAGAACTGAAACTTCATTCTTTAAAATTGAAGTCAGGCACAGAAACTTATTGATGCAAAGCCCTCTTACAATATATTGAGGGGCCTGTAGTTTACTATGATGCCCTAAAAAAAATCTAATGGAGCATTCAAAGTGTTCCATCAAATCATTGGGATTTAGAATAATGTATCATAAAATGTGTAATGAATGACCAAAAGCAATTAACCCAAACCAGATCTACATGTACATTTTTTTAAAAAGTCTACAAACTAAAGAAGATAAAAGAGGGATATCCGACCTACAAGCCCTAAATTGGAAGAATTCATAATTTCAATAGATCCAACAAAGTTTGAAATCTAGTCCAAATTTTGGTAATGGCTGTTTATTGTGTATTGCCCAAACATTTTTATAGAAAAAAAAAGAAACTGTAACATGGACTCTGTACCCACCCAAATAACTCCATCAAAACAATATTTTTCAAAGGTGGTTCTATATACAAAAGCATTCAAACATTCTCCAATAGATGGTTTTACTAATAGATGCAGATTTTTTTGCATATTCTATACACAAAGGTTGCTCTTGACCACCAGAAAGCTTGGCTGATACTTGCCCAACATAGCAACAAGTAATGCATGCAGACTGGATTCCAAGTATTTTTGTCTAATTGTTACAAACTGGTTGAATGTATACCATGTAACTACAGTCATCAACAAGAAACCTGCATTAATTTTAATATATTTGTAATCCCTGCTATTCTATGTTATTGCTGTTGTTGGAGTGTAATGAAAATTGTGTTTATGGAAATCAATGTGTACCAGTGGAAGAAAAATTTTGATGACAAATGTCATGTAAATCAAATCGAAACATTGGTCACCTTCCATTGACATTGGGATAGCACCAGATAGACAACTCAGGGGAAAAGACAAGAGGCCTGGTGCATCAAACTAAACAAAATATATCAAAATTTACAGCATGTCAGTTGTGTGGTTTACACTTTTGACATTTTCTGTTTATCAATTTGTATGACAAGTGGTTCACAAGATATTGGTTTGCTGTTTAGTGTCAAACACTAACACCAACGCGCTACATGTACATCCTGGCCAGAAACCATTGACATAACCACAAACATGTTTTGACTTACGCTTACCCAAACATAGGATTTGGAACTTGGGAGGGGGCACCTCATTGAGCCCCCCCCCCCCAAACAAAAAAACACTTTGTGAAATGCAAAGTCATTGGCTGAGCCAACTCAACTTTAATATTGTATTCAATCAATTGAAATATATGGTTGTGTAACTCATTTTGGTACTGGCAGCTTGGGGCTGTACACATCAATTGGTGACTGTGATTTCCTATGAATCAAGCAATCTGACCACAGCAACAGAAGACAAATCATTCAAAATCCAACATTCACCCGTTCCACAACATATGTCATATCATTCAAACCAAAAGACTTAATCATTCTTTTTGTTTAATCTGTTTTTTTAACATATGGTGACAAATGTGTCACATGTTACTGACCTAAACTGCAAATTTCAGACCCTTAACCAGCTTTTGCCAAGAAAGGAAGGGGGTCGAATAGGTAAATTTTTAGTCAGAGTAGCTTGGGGGTGGGGGGGGGGGCGGTTGTTACATGAACCTTAACACTCCTAACCCCATCTTACCAACAGAATGCTTTTTGTAACCTGTACATCACACTAACAAACTATCCATAAATGGCTTTAGAAGTCATTCACTACCAATTCCTCATCTGGTATTTCGAAAGAACATACGCACAGTCCCGGACAGGATTACGGTGTAAAGGCGAGGATTGCGAAAGGCAATGAATTAGCTAGGTGATGATACGAACGTAATCTTTGCACTCACTGGACTCTGACCAAAGCACTGTCATAGCCATCAAATGTCAGCTGTACGGTCTGGCTGGACAGACACAGTAGATAGCAGCCATACAGACAGACGGATGCATCTGCTTGACTCATTGCCTTTTCATTATCTGCCTTTCTCTGCTTCCTATCTACAACTGCTAGCTGGACTGTGCCAAATAATTACCGCAAACTAAATGTTTCTGCAGTCATCAATTTCAGGCTAACAGAAGTTGATCCATAGCAAACTGCTACTTTCACTTTAGCAAAAGCCAAATTATGGCATTTCTTACTTCAAAATTTTCAACAGAAAAATCTTTATTCTTTTATATATCTAAACTTTGAAATAGTACACTACCCTTTTTTGGGGGAGGGGGAGGGGGGTGTGGGGAAATTGAAGAATATCTGGGGGTGATACACAATTTCTTCCTATTCTCTTTTTGCAGGATGAAATATGAGGCCTTGACCTAGAATATTATTCAAGCTGCAGATTGTCCTGTGCTGTATAAAAATTCATAACACACTCTGGCGACCCCTATTGCTTTCGGATGCCTGGTCAAATGTGCATCCAGACTTACAATCACTTCCATTTCACTGAAAAGTACTCTAAAATAAAATTCACCATCAAGTTTAAATTCACAGGCACATCCTTGTATGCACTTTCCTTTATAACAGATTAAAGATTTTATGGACTTCCTAAAGGATTCATTTTCAATGTGACATAATGTAGAGAACCTGCAAGGTGCCAAATTTTCTGCACGTATTCTGTCGTTCATAAGACAAATCAGTGGCACATTAACAGGTGCTACATTTGGGTGAAAAGTCAGGGTCAAGTATGAAGGGGGTGTTCCATAAATATAACTCTAAGTGATTTTCATGACAAGTTATTGACATTCATAAATGTGATTGCCTAAGGTCAAAATGAAAACCGTAGATGAGGCATGTTCGTGAAAAACTACCCATTTCAAGGAATCTCATCCGGGATGGCAGGCAGACAGGTTCGGGTTCGTGGAGGATTGCAAGGGATTTGGGGTTGCTGGATGCCATGGTTGCTGCAGAAACGATAAAACAATACCAACAGGCTTCCAACCTTACAGGCTCAGGGGTGGTAGTGCTCAAAACGAAGCATATGTATAATGGAACATTTATATGCATGCTCTTCTCTTCATATTTATATTGTCTGGCAAATCTGTAACAAGGGCTGCCATGTTCTGAGTTTGAATACATCAGCAAGTGACAGATTTCCTGATTTGTCTCATAAAGAAATGTTGGTGTTCATGCTTTAAAAATCGTGCCAGAATGGTGACCCCCCCCCCCTGTTGTAAGTTCACAGGCCTTATAGTGACATACAATATAAATCTACACAAGGTACCACCTCCCCCCCTTAAAAAAAACAGCTGTGACCTATGAGCCCCTATTGTGCCTATCAACAATATTCTGTCTATTATTCTCATCTTTGCCAGTCATTTATGACCTGCACATTGCCTGTGCTTTTAACAAGATGTGCAAAAGGATGTGTATGAAACACTCATTTCGATTGATGGATGCTGACCATACGTGATTGCCCAACGATTTCACTTACCGATTCCTAAGTGAGTGTTGATGCTTGCATATCTGGCCGTGCCGGTAAGGTTCTTATTCTCCCTGTAGGCTATGTGTAGCTTGGTGCGAGGGTCCTTATACCTCTTGGCCAAGCCAAAGTCTATGATGTACACCATGTTACCCTTCTTGCCCAGCCCCATCAGGAAATTGTCTGGCTTGATGTCTCTGTGGATGAAGTTCTTACTGTGAACATACTCTATCCGACTGATCTGTGTTGTAAGAGGGAGAAAAAAAAGGAGTGTATGCATGAGTATTATGAATCATCAAGTAAAATGAGAATGAATTAGGTTTTTTTTTAAATTTTGCTAGAGGTTGTGAAAACGTTGGACAAAATAATTAGAATTGATTTTACAATAAAAGAATTAGCATTCATTTTCAAATGAGCTTTTTGAATACTCAACCAACTTCTACTAAATCTCAAAATCTGAACTATTTTTAATGAAAGAATTTGAATTCCATATAATGTACATGTACATGTACTTTGTCAATGAGAATGGAATATAAATAACCTTTTTAAAATTTCACAATCCACAGAAGTGGAATTCGGAGGGAAAAAACTAATTTGTCATAGGCTTTGATAAAGAAAAAAATAGATAGAACGGAGAAAAAAGTCATTGCTTTGACAAATGAAGTTACATGTACAGTCGTATAAGATGTACTTTAAAACTAATTTCATCTTGTTTATTTTAATGCATAATATGGTAAATTGCATCATAAATAACAATGAAAAAATACTTCTAGATCGTGTTTAAAAAAGTCTAAAATGCACTTTTGAATTCATCAGTACATTAGTAATATTCTAAAATGGGTAGATAATCTAATGAATATAATTTTTAAGAAGATAATTTTCGATCATTGAAATGTGGTTATGAAAAATGTTTCATTAATGGAATCATTAATATTGTTTCTTCTCCATGTACAGAAGGAAAGTAAACAGAGATTGACTGGCATAATGTCGTTGCTACGATGGCCACATCTTCAAAACAGAGAAGGTGCAAAGCCAACACTACTTCTCACATTGTCTCGGAGCACCTATAGAACACAAGGCACTGCCCTGTTCCTCAGAACTCACCCACACCAATTTGCATAACAAAAGCAAGTACAGTATAGAAAGTGTGTGGGTTGCCTTCAAGAAAAAAGCATGTTGCAGTTACAATAGTCCCCATCGGTCTTGTTTACATTACACAAAAGACCCTTTTACTGGATTCTGTTGGGTAAACGTGGAACCCAGTGTGAAGGTTTAACCTCTATTTAGTGCTGCTGCCCCCAATCCATCCAGTAAAATATAATATTCACACTATTTGACAGAAAAGAATCCTTGACTATAGAGTGAAATCCAAAATACTCAGGTGTCATAATAAAACAAACATATTCTTATTTACATGGTTTTGTAATCCCTGTGGTTTGGAATGTGGTTTGGAATGAAACCATATTTGGCAAAAACAAATAAATATGAAAACAATCACTTTTACAAATTAGTATTAACCAGCGTAAGAAGTAATTTTGCAAAATCACAGATATAATTCTTTGTTGATATTACCATATTCCTCACTATAGTCTATACACAGCTAACGTCAAGCTCTGCAAAGTATGTAGACATGTAGGCTATATTAATTTATCTACATACATTGTCTTTTGAACATTTCCTTTACTTGTTGAAAACGCCATTGTATTATTTTGTATTGTTTTGTACATGTATATCATTCATTTGGAGATGAAAAATAAAAGTTAATTGAATTGAATTGAATTTTATAATTTCATTATTGTTCATCATTCCATCAAGGATTAAAAAAAAAATAGCTACCTCCTTATATTAAAAAGGGTAAGGATGGCTACGCTCCTGTTAGAACGCCATGAACCAACTTGCGTTCATAGTAACATTAATAAGACATACATTGGGATGATGTATGGGATCCCATAAAAAAAAATAATAATAACAATTTCTAAAGCTGTGACATGTAAAATATATCTCTCAATGGAAATATACATGTAGTGCAATGTATCTCTGTCTGGCCAGACGACAGGCAGACAAAACGTAATGTAAAAACAGAATGCAATGAGAAACGTGAACTGGAGGCTATGTAGCATTTGGATACACAGGCTACACAAAAAGAGCCTGATCGGGTTCTATTGCCGATGTAACATGAGTCAATGGGAAATCTTACATTACATTTACGCATTAAAACCTAGAAAACTTCAATAGTGGAAGATAATTAGGAAATGTCAAGAAATTGATTTTGTTCAGTAAAAGGATTAAAATAACCTAGCACATGATTGTAAATAGAACCGAGTGGGATTTTTCCTCCTTCTACATGTATCTTTACTTTTCATTCTTGAAAAAATACAGAAACGTGTATGAGAAAATGGCATTTCAAAATGTTTCATGCTCAAGCTTGCGTATTGTATCAAACCCAAGAGAATGGACTCGCATTAGCTATGCAACTTGTGAATCTTATCAGCAGAAATCTATAGAAATTACAATTATATTTACTTTTTTCTGACATGATATGAAAAAAATTAACAATCCATTTATTATATCATTTTTTATATCATTAATCAATACATTATTTCTCTAAATTCTTCTAACACCTCTTTTTTAATCAACTTACATGTAGCAAGCCAAAATCAAGAATTATAGGTGGGGTTATTAAAAATCAAGGATACAACGTAATGACTGCCGCCCAAAGGAGATAGATTTGTAACCTTTGCTGAGTGCGACACACCTGCCTAGTTACTAAACACCCACTACACGCACTCGAGAAGATGCTCAATTAGTGTGCACTATAAATAGCTTTGTGTAGAAAGTGTGCCAGAGTATGGCAACCAAACGGAAAGTAAAAGTGCCTTTGCAACTATTGTCTGTTGAAGAGACTTGAATTATGGATTTAACAATACCAAACTGCATTCTTATAATCAATGTGCAAATTTATTTGTAACATAATGTTGTTCGATATTATTTGCAATTAACATTACAAAGATCTACATTTATTAGTCTGTGTATTTTTGTGGTAACATGGTTGATGTGCATATTACAGGTGCGCATATTACAGGTTTACATATTCAAGATAAGAAAAAAAATTTGGGACAGTATGTTGACATTACCTTGTTTAATTTGAACAATACCAATCAATAAAACATAAAAACAAATTCAAGAGCTTCATTACTTTACCAGTTGATAAGCCGATAATAGAACTGTTTTTCAAAAAGTTCTCTCTTGGGCACAAGTTGACGAGATCCTCGAAACTCGGACCATGAGTTCAATTACCATTTACATGTACTCTCCCCCTGCCCACCCCACCTCCCTTAAAAAGAGAGCAACAATGCTTGCCAGTTGATCAGCCAATAATAGAACTGTTTCTCTTGAACAGAAGTTGAAGAGATACTCTAGACTTGGACCAATTATTACCATTTTCTCTCCTTCTGCCCTCTCCTCACTATACTCCCTCCCTCCCCCTCCCAAAAAGGGGGGATCTAGAGCAATAATGGTTATCAGTTGATCAGCCAACAATAGAACTGTCTTTTAAATTCAACTTGAATTCTCTTAAATAGAAGTTAAAGAAATCCTCTAGACTCAGACCAGGGTTTTGATTACAGTGNCCTCACTCTACTCCCTCCCTCCCCCTCCCAAAAAGGGGGGATCTAGAGCAATAATGGTTATCAGTTGATCAGCCAACAATAGAACTGTCTTTTAAGTTCAACTTGAATTCTCTTAAACAGAAGTTAAAGAAATCCTCTACACTCAGACCAGGGTTTTGATTACAGTTTATTATTATTCTGCCACCCCCCCCCCCAAAAAAAAGGGGGTGATTCAGAACAATAATGCTAACTGTTTTTAACGTGAACTCTCTTGAACAGAAGTTGAAGAGATCTTCTAGACTTGGACCCAGGAATTCCATGACCATTACATTGTAGTCACCCCCCCCCCCCCCCGAAAAAAGAAAAAGAGAAAAAAAAGAGAAACAATGCTTACCAGTTGATCAGCCAGTAATAGAACTGTTTTTAACGTGAATTCTCTTGAACAGAAGTTGAAGAGATCTTCTAGACTTGGACCCAGGAGTTCCATAACCATTACATTGTAGTCCCCTTCTGCTCCACACCATTTCACTGTGGGAATACCAACTGCAAAAACGAAATTGGAAATAGAGGTAAAATTAGAATTAATTCTAATAAAGTTCACCAATGTCTTTAACTTAAATCACTATAAATAATTAATAAATTAGTCTTTGCAAACATATATGTATAATGGTCATCCAGGACGGTGTTCGCCAAGTTACAAAGAATTTAAAAACTAATTTACGTACTCCAGTCTTTCTTAAAATTGTGTGTACCTTTAAGAACGACCTAGTGAAAATCGCCCAAGATTTCAAGATGATTCCAATAAATAGGATTTGTTTAGAAGTTTGCCTGTTTTGGAATCGATCAAGCAGAAGTATTCCGCAAAAATAAACTCCTGTTACAAACAAAAACCAACAACAAAAACAGAATGTGTGATGAAAAATGAAAGTTTGATCTATTTTAATTACAATTTTTTTATAAACTCTCATAGGAAGAGAGTTTCATGAAACAATTTTCAAAATGTAGGAAATATCATCATCATGGGCGGCCCTGCCTTCGCAAGGCATTGGCAACTACATGTACATGTATAGTCCTCCACATCCCTCTATCGTCCATTGATCTGAATAGATCAATCTTGAAAAAATATAATAATTAAATCCATCATTTATTCAAGATCTGTACATGTAACCTCATTCTTGCGAGACAATTCATCTCCCAAAACTAAAGTGTCTAATTTTTGTTTGGTCACATGATCCCGGGATCGCATCTCAGCGAGTCTGGTGGTGTGGCCTGATGTGAACTCTAGCTGAACTTTTGGAGAAAAGGTGGGGTTTCCATTTACAATGAAGGCAGTCTGGAGAAGGAGGAAGGGTTTTTATTGCCTCAATTTGCTGGTGGTCTGCATTCAACCATAGAGGTCTACATGTATAATCCAACACATTGGACATGAATATAGGCACACAGTCCATGTTCTTACTGTATAAAGCTAATATTTTGGCGTACAGATATTTATGCGATTTCTGACCAGTTTGCACATTGGCATGTTGCTATTTTCACGTTTTTGAAAGTGTTTGTACACAGATGCATGTGCATCATATGGAGTGGAAATTTTCGCGAGGCAATAACCGCGAAATTAGGAAAAATAAAACCACCGTGAAAATTTCAGCTTAAGATACTGTATGTACATTTACCATTAGAAGATGAGATCTATGTCCTGCCTTTGGTCTTACGAAATTAATGTTGAGGTTAAAGAGTCAAGTTCAAATATCATAGTAATGTACTCTGTGTAAACCAACATTAATTTTGGACCTGTACATCAAAACATCAAATTACGCCTATAAAAATGGATATGACTTGACACAGAATATTGCAAAACTACATAAAAACTGCACAAAAGACATTCCAAATCAGTAATGATTCAGCAAAAAATTGTAGAATGCTGCTTTTATCAATAGGCATACATACAGTTTGCAAATCTCATAAATATATTGTGACTAATTTCAATTTGACTTCTGGTATTTAATAACACCAGTTACGGCCAGAATAAAAATCTCCTTATTAACCTTATCTCTCGTTCTAAATTATATTCTTTATCTTATTTGCAAATTGCAAATAAGATAATTGCGAATTGCAAATTCATGTCACGTACATCCTTTCACAAGTGATAAAGATGACCCACTTCCTTACAATAATATCTAACAAAATTGTGCTTTTGTAAATGTGAGGGTAAATATATTTTCTTTCTCCTAAAACAAATAAAAGAATACCCACAAAATAAGTGTGTAATACAAGAAAAATAACAACTTCTGTTTGTATTCATTCTTTTCCACTAGACATCACCCATTATTTTCTTTCCTTTCGTCACATCCTACGTCAGCGAGTTATATTTACTTGAGGACACTACTATAAACTCAAGTGCGTGTTCATCCTCATATGACATCAGTGTTTACAATAAAGAAAAGAAATCATATAACCCCACAGCAGGGGCTGGATATTTTCATGTCGTCTGGAATAATATGTGTGTGCACTGAGGCTTGCGAGTTTCATTTAGGGCGTATCACCGAGTTTCAGTTATGATAATGAAATCTAAAATGTTTTCAACTTGAAATAAACTGTTCTTACACTATCTATCATGCAAGAAGAGAGTTATATTTGGCATGCAAACCAAACTTGAAACAAATTGTGCAGATTAACCAGTACTTTCAATCCTCCATTATTTTCAAGCAAAGATATGAATACTCAATTAGGGGTTTCATTCCTAAGCGAGATTGCGTTGACAACGACTCTCGCTGCATACGCTATACAGTATATCGCATACACACGGGGCAGACTATGCACCATGGCACGCAAGTTCCTGGCACACACACACTCCCAAATCGGAGGTGTAGTGGCACGGAGAAATCAAGAAGACTCGTGAAAGTTCGTTTAGACTCGTTTTGTTTCGAGCGAAATTCGGGGGTTTTAGTTTCATCATGNCTATAGTCCTCCACATCCCTCTATCGTCCATTGATCTAAATAGATTGATCTTGAAAATATACAAAAATTAAATCCATCATTTATTCAAGATCTATACTTGTAACCCCATTCTTGCAAGACAATTCATCTCCCAAAACTAAAGTCTAGAACTAATTTTTGTTTGGTCACATGATCCCAGGATCGCATCTCAGCAGAGCCTGGTGGTGTGGCCTGATGTGAACTCTGGCTGAACTTTTGGAGAAAAGGTGGGGTTTCCATTTACAATGAAGGCAGTCTGGAGAAGGAGGAAGGGTTTTTATTGCCTCAATTTGCTGGTGGTCTGCATCCAACCATAGAGGTCTAACATGTATAATCCAACACATTGGACATGAATATAGGCACACAGTCCATGTACTTACTGTATAAGCTAATAGTTTGGCGTACAGATATTTTCGCGATTTCTGACCAGTCTGCACATTGGCGTGTTGCTATTTTCACATTTTTGAAAGTGTTTGTACACAAATGAATGTGCATCATATGGAGTAAAAATTTGCGAGAGGCCATAACCGCAAAATTAGCGAAAATAAAACCACCACGAAAATTTCAGCTTATACAGTATGTACATTTACCATAAGAAGATGAGAGCTATGTCCTGCCTTTGGTCTTACGAAATTAATGTTGAGGTTAAAGAATCAAAGTTCAAATATCATAGTAATGTACTCTATACAAACAAAAGTTAATTTGGACCTGTGCATTAATTGTTTTCATTGTTATTTAACATACAGGCCAGAAAAAATGAAGATTGAAAGGTCAAATTATGCCTATAAAAATGGATATGACTTGACACAGAATATTGCAAAACTACATAAAAACTGCACAAAAGACATTCCAAATCAGTAATGATTCAGCAAAAAATTGTAGAATGCTGCTTTTATCAATAGGCATACATACAGTTTGCAAATATCACAAATATATTGTGACTTACTTCAATTTGACTTGTGGTATTTAATAACACCATTTACGGCCAGAATAAAAATCTCCTTATTTACCTTTAATATCTCTCGTTCTAAATGATATTCTTTATCTTATTTGCAAACGCAGAAATTCATGTCACATACACGCTTTCACACAAGGGATAAAGATGACCCACTTCCTTTACAATAATATCTAACAAAATTGTGCTTTTGTAAATGTAAGGATAAATATATTTTTCTTCTCCTAAAACAAATAAAAGAATACCCACAAAATAAGTGTGTAATACAAGCAAAATAACAACTTCTGTTTGTATTCATTTTTTTCCACTAGACATCACCCATTATTTTCTTTCCTTTCGTCACATCCTACGTCAGCGAGTTATATTTACTTGAGGACACTACTATAAACTCAAGTGCGTGTTCATCCTCATATGACATCAGTGTTTACAATAAAGAAAAGAAATCATATAGCCCCACAGCAGGGGCTGGGTATTTTCATATCGTCTGGAATAATATGCGTGTGCACTGAGGCTTGCGAGTTTCATTTAGGGCGTATCACCGAGTTTCAGTTATGATAATGAAATCTAAAATGTTTTCAACTTGAAATAAACTGTTCTTACACTGTTTATCATGCAAGAAGAGAGTTATATTTGGCATGCAAACCAAACTTGAAACAGATTATGCAGATTAGCTTTCACTTCGAATCATCCATAAATTTCAATCTGCTGTTCTTGCCTTAGGAAAACCTGTAAGGTAAAAACCTATTCCATGCAGATCTTTTTTATGACGCCTACTAGAAGAGTTGTGTCTGGAGGGGAAGACTACTGATAATCTTGCAATAAAAGAGTCTTCCACTTCAGACACAACTAGGTTAGGCCAAGTTTTATTAACAACAACAAAAACCCAAAGTTGATTTTTATGTCTCTCTGTTACCATGCAGCCAACTTTCAATAAGTTTAACCAAGTAGTCATTTGCCCCCCCCCCCCCCCCCTCTATGTTACAATCTAAGATAGTCTGTAAGCAAAATCACTGCCTGTGTTCCTCAATCATGGATGAAGGGAAAAAAATCCACAAAGCAACCCCCCTCCCACCAACTATAATTTCTTGGCCTGACCCTATTGGGCTTCTTCAAATAGTATTTACGACAACACATTTAGCTACCTGGACTGAGTCCGTGCTCTCAGAAGAGTTTGATAACACTAAACCAGCAGGAAAACAACATGTTTGTCTTGTGGTGTTCATCCTAGGTCATTATACAAGTAATCTCTTCCCAATAATTTCTAGATCTAAGAGGGCTGTGATCAATTAAATTTGCCAGTTGCCAATTTGCAGCCCCAATTAGTCCGTGAATCATCCCATGCCTTCATGTAATCTCTTATCCCAGAACTCGTGTCTGACCCGAGACAATTAGGGGTCTTCAACACTGCTGATAAATCTTTTCTTTATTCAAAGCTCAACCAAACAAGTCCCTATCCCATCTCCAATTGAATATTGATCAGTGGGCGATCCCTATATCATCTTGTGGCTGGTCGACTTTGCATATGACAAACAGGAAAATGGCGACAAAAGGGAACAGCCTCAGAGACTTCTAACCTTTCAACTTTCATGGTTGATTTAGAACTGCAATATCAAACATTTGCTCAGTCCGTAAAGCAAATAGACCCAAGATTGCTACTCTGTATCATATTCAATGATCTGGGTAATTTTCTGACTGATGTTTTTTACTGATGTTTTTACATCCTGTCTGATTCTGATAAGATGGTCGAAATAAGTGTGCTTTTGTTTGTCATTATAAGTTGTATTTTACAGGATGTAAATCAATGCAACCTTTGCCATTACAAGCACACTGTTTTCTCTGTATAGAGGAAGAGTTTGATATTTTGACAGGATTCAGGATATGACAATGTTAACCTACATCCCTTGTGTGTCAAGTTAACATGTCATAGGTAGGGAAAATTGAGTACTTGATTTCAATTTATTCAGTCCAATCAAAAGCACAGTAATTATATTGTGGAATAAATTTTGGTTATAATATGTTAACAAGGAAAAGGAAAAAAAACATAAAACCTATCAGGATCTATAGAAAATGAAAATCATCACAAGCATGAAGTCCATGTACACATTCTAAAAATCATCTACTGAGTTCCCATAAAGTGTGTTTCATTTGAAAAAAGAGATTACTTGATAGAGCTTCTTCAAGCAGCAATACAACAACATAATTCTATTTGAGAATGCACCTATTCAGAATGATAATGACGTACATGTATTTGTAGGCCTTCATCCATATGCTTTAGGCTTGGTGCAAGCCTTCTAAGAATGTGATTTTTATTGATGGACCTAATTGTCATACAATAGGAACTGTACAGTTTCTTGGAAACATTTACATGCAAGATGATATGTAGGATCTACACATATGTCTGGAGGTTGCAATCAGACTGTCGTACATAAGGTCACAGGCCGCTGAGAGAGCACAGGCAAAATGATTGGGGCCTTGTTTTTCACCTCTTAGCATCCCTACCACACAATGCTCCACCAGCAAATAATGAATTCAAGGAACCCGACTGCCCGAGAAGCCGAGTAGAGAACGACCGAGACGAGAGGGGGATGAAAGAGGTGGATAGAGCGCTGGAGAACCAGTTTTTAATTTAGCAAATGAAGGAAACCAGCGTGAGTCATTCAACTATGGTGATTCTTAACATGTACATAAAGTCAACAACAGGATACTTGTGCCATGAAATTTGCGATTTCGGGGCGTTCAGTCGACGATCTGGTTCGCAAAGTTTGCTTACTGCCAGGGACGTGAACTTCGCATTCTGGGTCAAAATCTTAACGCACTGTGTTTTGGGATACACTTTGCATCCAAAGGTTGTGTTTCATATAGCTGTTTGTAGTCGTAGATCTAAGAAGGACTTTACAAACAACTAGTGTCCTTTCTCAGGCGCGATTCAGAGATAGGCGTCATCAACGAGTACAGGAAAGGGTCTAAAATTGAGTCGTCCGTAGACAAACGAACAGCTTAAGGAACACAACCCAGGTCATGAAATATTTGTTGTTGTTGTTGTTGTGAGGTTTTGGACCCAGAGCATGAAGTTGAAGACTAAGGGCACAAAGTATGCTTACTGCCTAGGATGTGAAATTCGCATTCAGGGTCACAACTTTCACATCCTAATCGGGGAGGGCGTTGAGGAGGATGCAAATTTTGCATCCCAGCTCACAAACTTAACATCCAAAATCGCACAATTCATGACTTGGTCAAAAACTTAACAGCGCGCTTGACCTGTTGTTGACAGTACTCCAGTGTCACCATAGCACAATACACCCAACAGAGCAGTAAGGCAAGGCACGGCTGATCAGAGCACGGAGCGCAATCAGTGCGTTAACATACAGGATTTTAGAAGGATGCAAACAGCATGGCGGGAGATACTGGAGGCTTGTGTCGTGATGCATTCCTGGATACAGACATGCTCCTGATGATAGAGACTGTCATGGCTATACAAAGGAGTATCCACTCTCACAATGGAATATCCATTTTCACAATATCAAGTGTAACCCCATTCACACTTCATGTGTTTAGCCGGTGCTTCCCAGTCTGATACGGCACACTGACCGTTATCCTTATTTTGTTTTGAATTGTATTCTACTATATTTCCAATCAAGATCAAGTAAAAAGACATTAAACATAGTACAGTCAAACATACTTTAGTACAGAAAGACGACCTGTCCATAAAGACCACCTTTCTTCACTCCCTAGAATGAAATTCACATGTAAATGGACCTATCTATAGAGACCACCTGCCACTAAAGACCCCTTTTTCTGACTCTCTTGGGTGATCTTTGTTGAACAGGTTTGACTGTATAATTAATAAAATCATACGTGTGTAGAGATTGCACAAGAATGACTGGCTGGATCGCCCCATTTTATCTGATACTAGCCAACAAAAATGGCCGGTGTTCAACCTGCTGTTCATTACACAAGCATGAATGGGCTATGTTATCTTCCATCTCAAGACAGAATTTCTTTGACTCATCATGTATGTACATGTACATGTACATGTATATAAGGCAGCACATTCGAAGCGTCTCATGTAGTGTCTCATGAAGCATCTCATGAAGCACTTCATGAGGCATGATTAATTTTCTATAAAACAAAGGACAAAATGAAAAGGGGATTTCCAACAATTGTCCTTTCTTGTACACTACTGTACATCACTATTGTACTGTGGAAATCCATCAAACAGAGATCCCTCGCACAATCAAATCGTCTTTCGGTATAATAAAACCGTGCATCAAGTCTCAAAGTAACATAGCTGGGACCAGGAAAATTTTGCTCAATCATGTACCAAATGCTCACTGCCATCAACAAAATTTTAAATAAACAAACACCAAAATGTTCTTAAAAACTGAAGAGAAAAGTAAGAAATTATGGATGCTAGTGTTGTGTACAAGCTGAAATTTTCATGGTGGTTTTATCTTCGCGAAATTTGCGGTCTTGGCCTCATGAAAATTTCCACTTTGTATGACACACATTATGTGTACACTGTCAAAGAGGTGAAAATAACAAGCAAATGTGTCAAACTGGTCTGAAATCCCGAAAATATTGGCTAATACAATTATAGACAGTACATGTGTGGTATCGACCAACTAATTGCTATGGTTTAAAGTTTTTTTGTCAACATTTTTTCGGAAAAATATGTGTGGAATGAATCAAATACTTTTCATTGTAACAATTGCTTTGTCCCTCTTGGAAAAGAACTAAATTTACAGACCGGCCCGGACATGTGTAGCTCAGTGGTAAAGCGTCTGCCTCATGAACTTCCGGAAGGTCATGGGTTCGATCCCCGGCGGCCGGGTCATACAAGTTATAAAATTGGGACCATCTGCCTTCTTGCCAGGTGCTCCGCATTAAAGGGGAACCAACCCCTGGGATTATCGTGCTGTCATTCAATGAAGAAAAATCAGATGAACAAACTATGAAAATTTGAGCAAAATCGGACAACCCGTTCAAAAGTTATGAATTTTCAAAGTCACTGAGATATGACGATCCCTATCGCTCATGGGGATCCGTGCGATCGGCAAATTCGACGTAATTTGTGACGTCATGTCGGACAACTCCTCATTCACTCTGTATACAAAATTTCACATTTTCGCCTTTTTTCAGAAAAGTCAACAAAATGCCAATTTTTGGTTGGGGTATAGCATTTCTGTATTGATTCTGCATGTATCTTGAGAAGAATGATGTTGTAGCTTTACTCTAAATTCTATATCAATCCATTTTTAAAAATTCTATGTACAAAGTGAATGAGGAGTTGTCCGACATGACGTCACATATTCAGTCGGTGTTGCCGAGCGCACGAACTCCCATGAGCGGCAGTGATCGTCAAATCTCTGTGACTTTAAAAATTCATAACTTTTAAACGAGTTGTTCGATTTTGCTCAAATTTTCCCAGTTTGTTTATCTGATTTTTCTTTATTCGATGAGAGCACGATAACTCCAGGGGTTGGTTCTCCTTTAAGAATAGAAGGGTAACAATAACTTTATATTATGCAGGGCCCGCTGGAAGATCAGCTTACAGCTGAAAGTGGCTACCCTGGGTAAATAAGAGATATTATTATATTATGTTTTATCTTGGACGAAGTTCCTGTATGAAACAGTGAACTATCAAGGTGCAAAGACATAATGGAGAACAGCACCTGCCTGACCAGACAGGTCATAAATTGCTAATTCAACTCAGGGGAATGGGAGACCGTGCCATCAAAGTATCTTCAACTCATCACATTCAGGGCAGAAAAACATTCTGTCCAGCCAAGAAGATCCTACTGTACTAGAGCTACATAACTTGAGGTTCTCAGCATATCAGCGTAGTAATTAGGGTGGACAATGCGGTCAGCCAGAATGTGTATAAATTTACATGCATAATTTGTTAGAAGTGCTTCGCTCGTCTAATTATTGTTTTTTTTTCAAAACCATTGGAAAAGCCTGTGATCACTGGAATAAATACATTTAGTGGATTTTTTTTTCCTTCCATGTTATTTTTTTATCCGGGGCCAGAAGGTTTTGCTTAGGAACAACTTGACCTCCTTTCCATATTATTCAGAGGTCATCCATTTGCCACAGTGTGTTCATTTGCAATGACATAGGTATGACACATACATGCTTCGAGTGAATGACAGCCTTGGGTATTGATTACTGTATGTAGTTGTTGAAGTTCACAAATCTATTTGGAGATAAATTGAACAGTAAGCCTGACATCATCTATACTGAAACCCTGAGTAACCGAATGCAAATATTTTAGCACACTAATGGGGTGTTGTTCAATGGGGTGTTGTTCAAAATCAACTGCAAATCAACTGCAACTTTGCAAATTGTAACGCGCATTTTCATTCGCGCATGGTGCGCGCATTGAGCAAGACGCACATGTAACAACGGTTTTGATTGGTGTATTCCAATCAACTGCAACTTGCAATCAATTGCAACTTTTGAACAACACCCCCATAGTGAATTCCCTAAATCTCACATCTATAATAGCAGGTCAATATTTTTATGTTTTGACAGATGATTGTACACAAGTCTAGGGTAAAATAAATCCAGCGAATGCATTATCAAAAAAATTGATGAAAATAAAACAATATCTCCATCACCAATGACTTCTACCATCTCTTGTACTTATCCACCTAATTTCAATAACATCTTTGAAACTATACAGGAAGATTGTAATTCAGTGATACTTTTCAAAACAAGCTTAATGCAATTTCCCTTGTCTTCTCCTTATTATCCCATTGGGACATATTGATCAACACAGTATGAAATAAAACAGCGGAACAAGCAGGACGGACACTTTATTTACTTCCCATATCTTCCTGTACGTCACAATTCTGCAATTCCAATCGTACCAGATATTTTATAACCAATTCAGGGATGCAATTTTTTAAAGTCCCATTCAGAGTCAAATGACCTCAATAAATTACATCCTTGGTTATTTCTGGCTAGATTACTCTTGATCCTTTGTAGGCCTATGTGCATATGGGCCTACAAATGTAATTCACCCTATAAAATCTATAAATGAGATCTCCTATCTTGGTTTCAACTTCCAGATGTATGAATCTCTAATGGAGTACAATACATGTATACTGTACAAGCCTTTATTTTAGCGTACAGATATTTTTCGATCATATCAAAATATAATCAAATAATGTAAATTCTTAATTGGATATCCTATACAAGCATTCATGAGTGACTGGAAAAAATTGTTCAAGATCCTTTCCAAGCATCCACTATGCCAAGAAAAAGATAAATTAAAGAAGGGACTTTCTTGTGACTAATACAAGTTGAAGCACAAATAAATCTAGAAAATAATAGGCCAAACATTATCAAAATCAAAACTACAAATGTTAATTGGTCTTTGCAAAAAAAGGAAAAGAAAACGCAAGTGGCTGATTACCCCAAAATTGATGTAAGAGTGCCGTAGAGAATCGTGAATGTAAAATATCAGTTGTCCAAGATTCTACCCCACCCCAATTCAACCTCCTAAAAAACTGCTAATTTTATGCCCAAGCAAACAAACAAAAAACAATTTTGGGTACATGTACTCTTACACAATGTCGGGGTGCTACAAGAATTTTTGACACCAGTTTTTCTGTCAGGCAACACATTCATAAAATGACTTGCCCGAACAAAAGTTTCTCTAGCCCACATTTGATGGCCGATGCCAATTTGCATGTATAGCAAAAAAACTAGTTTAAATCTGTTACTTGCCATAGGGCAAGTGACAATTTTATTTATTTGCTTGACAGCTAAATTTTGTTGCCCCGGGCATGCAGGCAAGAGGGTTTGTAGCACCCTGAATGTGTATACATGCAATGGTTCAAGTTTGTGTGTACATACTAAAATATGGACGAGCCTCCATCAATATGCATGTTTACATGTAGGCCTACATGTACAGGGAATAATTTTACTGGTATTGCATTACAATTTACTATGCATTTTTGCAGGACTGCTATACAAAAGGTGCTTTGTTCAGCAACTTATTCACATAGAAATGTACGCTTAAGTGTTGAAAATGATTCTCCAATGACTAAAACTGGTACTCACATGTGAAATTATTCCCTGCAACCTACATGTACATGTACAATTAAGGAATACTACTCAGAAGTGTTCAGTAGTGTGTACGTGTACATGTATATTGGAAAGCAAGGTACAGTATTGTTTGGTAGAGGACTAAACACAATAATGAAGCCAAAGGAAATAATGGAGTGTGTCTACTCCTCTTCTAAGAACACAAAAGAAAACCAATAAACAATTGTATACAAATCTACAAGCATGACAGTGCTAAATGTAAAGAAATTACAATATGCCTGCGATGTGTGAACACGAACAAGGCATGCATGTATTGCATTCATAATAAGTGGAATTCTCAAACCTTGCCCCTTAGTGTTTATACTCCTACCTGTTTGTAAATTATTTTCAGTTTGTATTTAGAAATGTAACTTGTCTCAGTAAAATTCTCACAATCTGACAAAACCTAATAATGGGTGTGGCACATCTCTACTCTACTATAGGCTACTGTGCATGTATTTGGAAATAGACTTTAGGTGTGACACTTGAATGGCTCAGCAGTTGAAAGAAATATGTGTTAACAGGTTCAAGACCAATACAAACAACAATGCATGACTTTTCATTGTCCCTCGTGTTTATTTATTCCTTGCATGAAGTTTGACAAATACATGTACATGTAGGCCTACATGATTCCATATTATGACAACAACCTGTCTAAAAAAATGTGAACAAAGGGATACTTGCTTACAGAAAACACAGTATAAATAAAACAAACTGTGAAGCCAAATCTGAATAGAGTTTACAGAGGAATGTGAGACCTGTAACAATATAACTTGACCTTGCATGACCTTTGAATGACCTTCTAGGCTTGACTGGATTGGGATAGGAACCAAACTTTCTTTCACAGGTGTGTCATATTTAAGAGCATATCATTGACGGATGATGGAATAAATTGATTTTGAAAATATAGTATTTCTACATAGTTTGGCTTTAGACTTTTTTTTAATAAAATGTTTATCCACGTCCAAGTACTATGGGTTAACAAAAATTCCTTCAGAGTTCTATATAGGTCTAGGAGTCAATTTGACAAACATTAATATCATCTAGTTGGTAAAATGTTATCTTTCCTTGTTTATTATTTTTGGCACAACTTTTTCTCTACATGTTGTTCAGAAAAGAAAGGGAAAAAAAGTTTTAATTGACAGTAATTGATTCACTAAATAATTACATTCCAAGAATAAAAAGTCATTCTCTCTTTTTGGGGCCTCCGCCTGTTGCCACAAAACTTTTTGCCATAGAAAACTCTGGCAAAGAAAAATTTTGCTTATAGACTTTTACACCGTGAAAATATCTGGCAAGGAATATCATAACGCTACTAATCGCATATCTGATGCATGTATGTCCTAATATGCCACAGATCATAGTATACAAGCAGCATACAATGTAGCAATGCTGATAATTTATGTACTCAATAATCCTGAATCGTATCCATGGGAGTGATATAGTGTAAATGTATATCAGGGGTTTCTATCTTTCTTGGAGCTTCTTTATCAATACTCTCGACCAAATGTAAATTCCACAATTACAATAGATGTCACAACATTCAAAAGTGAAGGATAACAGAATGAGAAAAGTGTTGGTAACAATTGACAANACGGATGATGGAATAAATTGATTTTGAAAATATAGTATTTCTACATAGTTTGGCTTTAGACTTTTTTTTAATAAAATGTTTATCCACGTCCAAGTACTATGGGTTAACAAAAATTCCTTCAGAGTTCTATATAGGTCTAGGAGTCAATTTGACAAACAGTAATTTTATCTGAACAGTCATCATTCTTTGTTAATCATTTATGGCCACAAATTGTCTTTAAATGTGTTTTTTTTTTCTAATTTTATTCTGTTGAACAGAATATGAAGAAAGCAGTTTCTAACTATTGACAGTAACCTAATAGCTTTATCAGTTTATTTCCTGTTTTATTCAAGGGATAAAAAGTTATTGTCTCTTTTCTTGGTTTGTTACATAAAACTTTTGCCATAGAAAACTCTGGCAAAATACGAAAACTCTGGCCAAGAGCCATTTTGCCACAGAATTTCACACAGCAAAAATGTTCAGCAAGGAGCATCATGAGGCTACTAATCGCATATCTGTATATATTGTAGAACTAATATTCTTCATACATAGATCTAAAATAAATACAAGCAGCATATAATGTAGCAATGCTGCAAATTTACGTACTCAATAATCCCAAATCGTATCCATGGGAGTGATATAGTGTACATGTATATCAGGGGTTTCTATCTTTCTTGGAGCTTCTTTATCAATACTCTCGACCAAATGTAAATTCCAATTACAAAAGATGTCACAACATTCAAAAGTGAAGGATAACAGAATGAGAAAAGTGTTGGTAACAATTGACAAATTTTCTCTGAAGACCACAGATGTGCCTTTGCACCCTCTGAAAGGCTTATTAGCATTCGGTATTTTCATTGAACATTTTGAGAGCCTTCATTTTGTAATCTGCTCAAGGGTAAACAGTATAAAAGCCCTAATGTAGTCTTGTATTCAGTAACCTTGTTCTATATATGCCCGCAAAATATAGAGCGTTTTAACACCTTGTTGCAACCATGGAAAATGGGTCCTTGATAACACAGACTGACAGAGCATATATATAGGCCTATATGTCAAGTATGTTATCTACAGCAAAATGCATGATAGATAAATGAGTGAAGAAGGAAAAAGGTAAGCGGTTAGAATCTCTAGAAAAAAGCTATCCATTTGTATTACATTGATTAATGGATAAAAGCAACTTTAAAAAAAAATATACTTAGAAAATATGCAATAATGTTTTTCATCTGATTATTTCATGAAAAAGAGATTGTCACCCTTTTATGGTCTGCGTTTGAAGACTACGCTGCATCAATACTGGTCAGATTTGATGCATTTTGCCCCTTTGCCAAGAGTTAGTCATCGTTGCTCACAAAAAAAGCTTGCGACTGGCAAAGAAAATTTATACAGAGCATGCCAGAACAGCGCACCTCTATTATATTTCAGAACCAAATTCCTGCATAAACGCATTCAGGTTTAGGATTAAAACCAGAATAGCTTTGGGGATCAATCCAAACATATTACACTTGGTAGCATTTTGAGCTAGAAACTTTTAAGTTCTATCGCAAAAAAACCCTCCTCTGTGCTCAGTATTGCACATTTTTTTCTTTGTATACCTACTGCACGAAGAACTCTTTGTGCCTCAACTCAATAGTTGCTATGGAAAAGAATGTGCTACAGGCAGAAATACGAGAAGTTGGTTCATTTATATTAAGATTGTTCCTTCTTCTGCGATGGTGGTATGGCGTGTTGCAGCCAAGCATACTGAAATAACCACAAACCAACAGATACTGTAAATGTAGCACTTCATTTCATAATGCTCTCATGAAGTTCGTGATGAAAAAGGGTAAAACAAAATTCAGCCATGTACATGTAGAAGTCTATGTACAGCATTCCCTATTTCAGGCAGGATGCATAATGTATATATACACTACTCAAAGTAAGTTAAGGATCATAAATGCATATGAAATTGTAAATGTAATCATGTATTTATACATCTGGAAAAAAATGCAATTGTTTCAAATGTCATCCAGCAGGCTGTAATCGCTTTCACGCAAGAGTAGCTTCACTCATGAGTAACTTCATTCATTGAATAAAATCTCTCGCTCCAACACCCATCCTGAAAAGTATTTAACCATTCTGAAGTGATACAATAAATCCCAAACTAATTTTCTTGTGAACTATTTGTAGACAGGGCAGAAAAAACTAATAAATGAATCACTTAACCTTTAGAATCTAATCTACTTTTTTTTTCATGTAGAGACAAAAAAAAATAATTTTGAACTTACCTCCTCCTTGCATCATTTTGTAGAATTTGCTCTCTATGTGGAGCTGCGGATGCTTTGTTTTTAAACATTCTAATTTGATGGCGACCTCCTCCCCGTTTGTAATATTTGTACCTGTAATGATAAAGGAAGATGGAAACAACCTCATTAATAATGACATAAATTAAATAATATTCATGGTGTAAATCAGCCCCCATAATTTCTAAATGTGCACATCACTACAGGTGTATGATGGTTTGAATCAAAGACGATCAGAGTTGTTCTTTTAGTACAGCACAAAATAAAATTTGAGCCTTATTGTATGAGTAGTACTGGAAATATGTAGTTAATGTTATGTTGAAACTATGAGAACAGCATAAATGAAATACATGTACATGTACAATAAAAAGCTTATTGTTGATAAAAAATGTTGCTATCGTTGGAAAATATTCATTATGAATAAATATGTATTGTGCAGTATATCCTGGACTTAGTCAAAAGTTCTGTCATAAAAGAAGTTCACTTCTATTCAAAATGGATTCATGCATCAATGGAGACAAGCACATAATACTAGTATTAATGACCCATGCAACCAATAATGTTCAAAATAACTTCTTAACAATTAATCAAAAGTATATGAAAGCAAGATTCCTCCTCAAACATGTGTGTACATGTTTTTGTATATTTGGAATGGAGTGGCCTGTCATATTTTATTTTTCAGGTTTTTGTTGAACAGAATTCATGTTTTTGCTTACCATCCATGTGCTACAAAAAATGTTCAATGATAAATTTGGATACAGGGTGGATTTCTATCATGTTACATGTACATGTATAAGGGGTCTATGTTTGTATGTGTATGATATAAGGGTAATTTTATACACTGTACATTCTCTAATGAATGTGGTCAAAAGAAAGATTAGACAAATGTTGTAAGTGGAAATGAATTGCAAAACCATTTTCTATGGTTCACGCAATACAAAGCAGGCTACGAAATCCGAGGAATCTAAACGTAGAATGATATCTGGTAAATACACGCCTTTAACAAGAGAGGAGAACAACTCCCATTGACCGACCACATCGGTCCATCTTTGATGACTGATTTTGTACGGTAGATCGACAGCCCCATCCCTGCTCCAGCCGGAAAAGTAATCACTTTTTTTTTTCACTTACCCCACTACCAAGATAAAAAAAATTAAGACCAGCCTTGGCTGGCATCGCTCCCAAGCTTGAGTGCAATTTGAGGTTGATACAGTACATGTACAACAGTGACAGCGTCGTGTAGCTATTGCAACACAAACTGCTGTTGGTGTACTGTAAGATTGAGCTAGCACACTGTCCATGCTATCAGAACAGCTGTTAGACTGTCTTGACCACCATCTTATCCTATTGCCATTGAAAATTTATTATTGTTTTTTTTTATGTCCATGTATGTATAGCAAGCGCAAATGAGGTTTGAGCATGTATTCAAATTGTCCACTATATAATATTTTTAATATTATCATGGCTTGCAATGTCAACAGAAATTTTAAAAACTAGTACAAAACAAATATTTTTTTGTTTGATGTCCACGTACATGTATGTTGTACATGGAGCAAGCGCAAATCAGGTTTATGCATGTATCATATAAATAGTATTCAGTATAATTGTGGCATACCATGTAAAATTAAACAGAAAGAAATCAGAAAGAGGCATAAAAGGAATTGGAGAATTTAACATCTCCTTGTTGTTGTAAGAGGTCTGATCTATAACTTGAAATAAATTTTCAAAAATGATTGTTTCATTACCAGAACTTAATTAAATTGTAAGAACAAAAAATAGAGCTGGGAACAGCCAAGGCTCGTTCAAGCCAGAACAAGAAAGTCACCATAATATACATGTATTTTACATACTTGAACACCATTCACTGCCTTTTTCTGCAAAGTCATTAACATGCCAAAGTCATTAACATGCCAAATTCAGATGACAATCATGAAATTTAGCAGGATGTTATGTCTTATTAAAATGGCAGTAAATGACAGAAAAACAACCCTTTTAAAGAGATTAAAGAGAACAAAATTAGCAAGAGAATAAACAGAATAAAGAAAAATCAGGTTTCTATACATTTAGGTTTACACCGCTCAATGTTTATTGTTGTGGTGAATAGTAAAACGTGTAAAAATCAATGCAGAGCTGCCAACCATTCCAAAATATATGCATAAGACCTGTGTATTTCAGTACTTATTCAAAGATATCATCACAAGTGAATGGCTGAAAGTATGGTTATTGTTGTCATGTTTACGAGCACTTTTGTCCAGGTGTTGCATTATTCACATTCTAATTTTGACCTCTAGTCTTGTATTCTCTGAAACAGTTGGGAACTCTGGTGATGGTAGATGAATCAGAGTAAATGCAAACAAAAACAACCAAGGTCAAAAACGAAGAAAGGGTAATTCTTTTTAAATGATTGCATGGGTTATTTTCATTCAAATTTGTTTGGGCATACATGTACATATCCGACATTGTAAAAATGGAATACAAGAGATCTCAGTATTTCTGCACTTTCTTACAGTGTACATGTACATGATCATGAACATGCCAATCTGTTCCCTACAGTGCATTATAAAGCAAGCAGTCTACTGCGTACTGCTGATCAAAACACAGAACTCGTTGGGCATAAATAAGCCAGTGATGTCATCTTGGCGCATGCATAACTGCACTCATCAGCTTGTACATAGAGCACTGTGTGTCACGACTGCCTGTATGCAGTGCATACTGTCTGTAAACGCAGGGGCTCTTCTTTGCACGTACAATGTATGTGTGCACTGTACAATGAAGCAGCGAGTCAGTCGCTGAGCACAATATGGGCGTATGGATAAACATGGGTGTGGGTACCAACATTGGGCAGGTCTTTGTTGGCGAAGCCATACGTGTGTGTTCTGCATTTTTTTGCAAGAAAACGGTAAAAGCAGAACTATTCAAACACTTGTGAATGAATATGATATCCATCAAACTGTTGTATTACAATTAGCACAATGTTTGAAAACAAAATATATTCACTGTACAGTATACAATGTATGCATATTCAGAAATAATAATCCCTCCCTGACATTATGTAATTGCAGTATCTTTTGTGTCTCCTGGTAATGAACTAGGCCTAATGGTGAAAGTGCAGCATACTGGAAATGGTTGCAAGCTGCTCTCCTTTAAGAAATAGTTATTTCAAGCCACTGTAAATCATTATGATATAGGTTATTTTTCAATTATGGTCGGCCTGCATGTTTGTTTTCACAGTCATTACAGATCAGATAATCAGTGAAATTTCCTGCTAATAAGCATTTTAACTTGATATAAAACATGTAAAAGAAACATCAGTGAGAAGTGGAAGAGTGTTAGCACAATGTGGATTTACAAATTTCTCAGTGAATCACCTTTTTAATCCAGGGCTTTTAGCCTTCAAGTAAACATATAAATGATATATTTTATAGACCATAAAAATTGTCAAAAAAGGACTTTGTGATGTTTCATTTTACAGTAGTGTTCTACTCATGAAACTTAAAAAATCATGATTTATGTTTGCCTAGTCACATAATTCTGGATTTCAAGTTTGGAACAATGTTTCTCATGAGCGTTGAGTAATTCAATTGAGGAATTACAAGCACATGATTCAGTTTTAGCATTCATTGACACTGCACAAGTATCAATTTCTTCAAGAACATGAAGGAATTGATATTGTGCTTGCACTATCCAAGGCAATGGTAAGTTCATAAAGATCATTCCATGCATGTAGACTTGATTATATGTTCATCCACATAGCTTCCAGACAGAATACATTATTTTTGCAGCAAGGTAACTTTTATGCAACACAAATGGGAAAAAGGGAAAAAGCTGCAAAAAATCTCCAGGCCAGTGTGGTAAACATTGAGGCCAGTAGGTAAAATATACTACACCCAAGGCCTGGCCTTCCATTACCTTATTGCCCCGACATACATACACTATAAATAATCACCTCTAACAACTTGTTTTCAACAATATTGAGCAAAAGTTTGATTTCATTCTTCAAAGGCATGGACGATCTTTCTTTTCATGTATTAAGCTCAGATAAGAGTGACAGGTAAAGGTGTATGAAAGTGCAGGGAATAATTTTACTTTTCAAATTTGATTAGCTGTTTTAGACATAGAGGAAACTTTTCGATTTCTTTACTATACAGTTATATGTGAAACAATTGCTATACAAAATATAATTTGTATAGCAATCTTGCTCAAATGCATAGCAAATTGCGATGTGATACCAGGAAAAAGATTCCCTGAAGTGAAACAGAACAGTCAAGGTATAAAGACTAGTAGTTCCCTAAAGACAAACAGTACACATCAATGACACGTTCGCAGATTCTTGACAGATCCAAGTTATCGAGATCTTGTGACAATGAGCTATAGGAACCTGTTCATTACACTGAACCCTACAAATAGATTGCTCATCGTGCTTTTAGAACAAGCCTTGAACAATAATATCTACTACAGACTGGAAAGACTCAATGAATGAGCTTTTTCAGAAAACTGACAATAGGTCAACCAAGTAGGCTGCACCTATAAGCAAACTTTGGTCCTCATTTATTTACAGAGCAATTGAAAGTAAATGGTATCTTTGTGAAAAATTGGTGCATGAATAGGAATAGATTTCTTTCCTTCCAACCAGGATTTTTTTTTTAAATGAGAATAGTCTGCTTTGAAACCTACAAAAAATCAGAAAATTCAAACAGTTTATTTATAGGCTGGTACATGTATAACAATAGATGCAAATTCTATACATTTTTTGTACACACAGATTGTTATTGACAATCCACAAGCTTTACACAGGGCTTGCCAGGCATATCAACAAGTAATGCATCCAAATTGGATTCCAAGTATAGAAGTTCAATTGTTACTAACCAGTTTAAAAATACCATGTAACTTCAGGTACAATCATTGGCAAAATCAAGCATAAATTTGAATCTATTTAAGTAAACCTGCATTTTACAGTACATGTAGGACTACTATCACAAAAAGGAGAAAAGTTTGTCTTGTCATAGACGTTTTGAGTAGTACATGATTGGATGAACTACATTGAACCACAAAAATCAAAATAAATTGAATCGTTCTTCTCTTTGAACTGCTTGCTTCTAAAATAGAAGCTCAAGATCAAGTACAATGCCCAGGTATCAAGCTCAACACTGGATTACTGAGCAGTCCTCATACAGTACTTGTATCTCATAATGTACACCACATGGATAAGCTGCTTTTCTGTAATTAGGGATTATTTGCCCAAGCCCCTTAATACCTTGGTTAGGAAGCTACACTTAAATTGTACTGTAAATTAACTACACAATGGGATTAAGTTGAGGGATTAACTCTCTTGACTGCCTGTTGCTGTCACACCCCTTTCTGTAATTTAAGTAAAATATGACGTGCTAGAATTTATAGCCTCACTCATACTGTGCACGGAGGCTTTTAACGACTTGAATATCATATTCCAAGGTGTTGTAACAGGAACTTGAAAATATATTTTAAAACATGCCTCCATAAATTTCTATAGATGCAAATTCAACTTCTGAAATGATGAGTCATGTAAATAAACATTATACCCTACATGATTGTTTAGAAATTAATGTACATGATGCTTGCACCAACAAATTTTTTAAAAAATTCTTCCTCAAACAAACTTGATTCCTACAGGTATCTGACTATTAAATCCCTACAGGTATCTGAATATTAAATCATACAATCACACATGATCGAAAGGGGAATTTCCTGTATGACTGTACAAACACAACAGGACATTCTTACCCAGACCTTATCATCACACAATCACAATCAGGGTAAAAAATACTCCTTTTTTTTACCAACTGTAATGACTATCTTGGCGCTCACAGAGGTTACTTGTACCATGGAAGTATCCATGCTTGTACAGTGTATTTCTAATTTATTTTTTGAGGAATAATCACTTCTTGCTCCGGTAGTTTGCTTGAAAAGGTTCTTTTCTTCAAAGCATTTTTGTACAGGGGTTTATAGAGCTCCCTCCAAGTAATATGCAAACCATTCCAGAATATAAGTTAAAAATGAAAATGTGCATAATGCGACAGCCAACAGAAATCAGGACACTACACGTTTTCTTGACCATTCACTTGGATGATTTCAAATGAGGGAAGGAATGATTTTCGACAAAGTAAACAACTTCATTAAGGCTTTCTCAATAGCTAGAAACACACAAAAGAAATTTACATTGCTCTTATTCTTTGGAAAAATGTCAATTAGGCCTCATACAATAAATGGGATGTTACTTTGTGTACCCCATTGGAATTAAGCCTTGTCGGCTTTTAGGGTTATCCAGTCATGTATGTATGACAAATATATCAAATCAAATCAAATCACACTTTCTATTGTGAGCAATCATGAGCAACTTGAAGGCTTGAATGGAGCTGTTTACTTTGTCCCAAATCCTTTGTTCCTTCTGCTCACAGTGAAATAGTGGGCCAGAAGCATCATTCACCAGCCCTTCATTTCAGCTTCCCAGTGTGCTTGTACACAAAGGGTGATTCATATTGAATTCAGAGCCTCTTTGCATAAGCAATAATGATCTTCTACATGAACTACCCAGAGACAAACCGACCCCATTAGGCAACTATGACTAATCTCCAACTCTGATTACTGTCCTCCAGCAAAGGTTACCACCACTGGGGATACGCAACAGTGAGAGTTTTCGCACCTGAGCCCCATTTCATAGATCTTGTCATAAAGATAAAGCGACCACAATGATACACATTACTGAACTGTAACCCCCAGATGCAAGTTGCTACATTTTATTCTATTCAGTAAGTTCTGGTCAGTAATAAAAGTTCATCATTTCTAATAATTTTTCTAAATGGAAAAGACAGCTAGGAATGGATGCTGTGATAGATGTGACAAACTGTTCATGATGTTTTTTTTTTTTAAATATTGATTTGAACAGAATACTGTTCATGTATTGTAGAGGAATTGATTTCAGTACATGTATGCTTTAAATACTGAACCTCTTGTGTCACATTAAAAAAATCTTGGAAAAACATCTCAAATTTGTTGACTCGTCTTGAGATTCAAGTGAGACTTGCTTCATGGCTAAAAGATGTTGCCATGGTTTCATTCACATCAAAAAATATCATTAAGAAATACCTAAATCTAAAAAAGATATCAATTTAACATGCATGCCAGTATGATGATTTCATGCAAAACATCCCACTTACCTAGGTAGATGTCCCCAAAAGAACCGCTGCCAATTTTGCGACCTAGCCGGTACTTATTTCCAACTCTGAGCTCCATCCTATTGAATAGAAAAAGACATGAAAAAAAAAGGAGTTGAAAAACAAATTTGTATTACTTGAAATATCTGTGATTTTTTTGCAATTTTTTTCTTCACTGAACATAATCAAGATCTATACCTCGATTATTCATGTAGAGACTTTACAGGGGATGTTTCTACGAAGTTGCAATCAATCGCAAATCAACTGCAAATCAGTTCCAAGTTCCAACATAAATTTTCTTGCACGGTATGCGCTTGTAACCAGACTTACATGACACAATGATGTTGATTGCAACTTTCGAACAACACCCCCTATAAGATTGAAACTGTTTGTGATAATTTGATAAACCAATTAAACAATTTAACAAAATCTTACTGAAATGTGTTGTTCAAAATTTGCAGTCAATCAAATTGCAAGGTGTAGTTTCATATGTGCATTTTATTATTTCTGATGCAAATCATGCCTAAATGAGAATACATGTTTCAATTTGCAACTGATCTGAAGTTGAACTGCGGGCATCAATACATGCCTTCACGGTTGTTGCAAATGCTATTAAGCATGCTGTTACATCTTTCCAGAAGACCAAGTGACTTTGTGTTGTTTACACTTCGCCAAATCACTTCCGTAAAAGAGAACAACCGTAAAGGTACATATTGAATTGCAACTTTCCATTCTTCTTGCAAAACCCTCTCACTCAACTGACTAGTGTAAATTATTGTTTCATGAAAAGTTAGACAAATAAGAATTACATTTCATGATTCTTGTGAAATAGTTCACCCCTTGTTCATTTAGTCCTAGGCTAGGTACAGTATACTGGCGAATCCAGTTATGGACACTTAATAATTTCACAATCAATAACTTTGTCAACATGTTAAAGCTGGTTACAATCATGAAAATAAACTGAAATGTTTTTAAGATCTTATCATCATTCTAAAAATTCCATACTTGCAGTAATCACTACGCTACATTTTTTTTCTCTCAGTGCGCGTTTTCAATACACGTCAGGTATTACCATACTGTACGGTAATTGGATTTTCACTATACAGAATACTGGTGGATCCAGTTACTGAATGCTTTATACATGTAATTTTGCAATCAATAATTTTGTCAACATATTTCAGCTATTTACAATCATGAAATGAAATGTTTTCAGATCTCATCATCACTCTAAACACTCCATATTTGCCATAATCGTTGGGCCCAAACATACATGTACATGTACACGCATAATAGACCACTTTCATAATGTATTCAAATTTTAAGCACATCTCTTTGTCAAACACACAATGACAAACTATTTGTTGACCTGATACAAAATGATTGTAATTATTCAATAAAAGGAATATGGATATCATTCAGTGGTTGTTGCTAGGTTGGTAAAGCTACAATGTTTGTCCAACCTAGCAACATTAATGTATGCAAATGGCATTCTGACTGTTGCGCTTTCATTATTTTTGACAGCTTAATACATAGTTCGTCTTGGGGCAAACGTGAATAAATTTAAACACATTACGAAACCGGTCTATTCTGTAGATGCCCGATTTCAATTTGAGTCCGATATTACCATTCTGTCCAGTAATTGGACTTCCACTGTACTGTACCATACCTAATTGATCTCTGTTGTCAAAAAGATGCACACAGGATTGGGGAGGTGGTTTACATGACGATTTGGCCATAAGAACTAGGTATTACTCATCAACTGAACTAAGATACAGGGTGCATTGGTTTTCTTTTTTCCAAGACATTAAAAAAAAAAAAAATTCTTTACAAAATGTGTACCTTTACCGTTGTAAATACCAGGAAGCATAATTATGGGTAGTACAGTTGCGCACATTGATTACAATGCACGAGTTCACTTCCACACTACAAAAATACCCATAATGCTCCCTGATGAACAACAGCACTAAGTTTAGGCACAATTCTATCCTTGTTGGGATTTTTACTCCACACAAATACCAGGTGCAGGGAGGTGTTTCACCAACCCCGCCCAGAAAGACTTGAAGAAAGACTTTACGCACGACGTACTACAGTCCCGGTTCTTGTGCTGAATCATCAAGAATCTTACACATTAAAGTTGTTAACAAATTAACAAATAATGGGCAAAACCATGAAAACCGGAGAATAGATCGCGTGCGCACGTCACATTAAAATGGTAAACATTGGCGGCAGAAGTCCAAAATATACACAGGTAACATCAGAACAAAACAGGTCAAAAAGCAAGTTAAATAAATTTTATACACATAATAATGGGTTTAATTGTTATTTGCTTTCCCCTGTTTCCATATTTCAAGAAATTCATTGACAACGTAATTTATTTTTACGTTAAAAAGTGCAAACTTGTACTTGTCTTTGCAAACGTTTCGTAGTCACATCTGGTGCAAAAATCGGCCAAAAATCATCACCGACGCACTGCTGCACGCTTCCATAGGATTGTACACCAATTGAATACAGCGCGCAACGCTAGCCCCTAAACTCTCTGACTTTTTTGCCCAATTAATGTAGCCTACTCCAGTCTTTCTTTTTTAACTTTAATTCGTGCGTACGGTATATTTTGGAACGACTTAGTTAATTGGTGAAGACAACATCAATAAAATAAACAAATGTTAAAAATCTATTCTACTAGCTACTAAATGTAAAGACAACAATTATCAAAGGCAGAAAACCTTCATTTCCTACACTGGTTCGATTAGGCCAAGTCCTACGACAGGCTACGTGATGATAGCAAATTCACTGCGCAGTGCCAGCTCCGTGTGTAGTCTGTAGAATAGATCGCCCGGCGTAAACAGCTGGGTTATTTCAGATCAGCCTCTGCTCAGTTGACGATCGTCGATACACAGGAGAGCCGACACAGCAACATAAACAACAAATGACAATCCCTTGTAAAATCGAAATCTTACCTTATCCTATTCACAAATCACAAAAATATACAGCTATAGACGTTTGCCAAACTTCTACATATGTCATGAATTCGTCACTTCTCGTTTGGCTGATCGATATTGCAGGGGATGGACCCGATTGAAGAAGGAATTTCAGCTTCGTCCGGTCGATTTCGCCATCTTTCACAGGAATCGTCCTCGGCTTAAAACTTTCAATTTTCTAACTGAAGATGGCGCTAGAAATTCGACAAAATAAGATATAGAGATATAATACCTTTATGAGGTATACTCAGTTTACAACAGAGAGTTACAAAGGAACAGAACTTACAGAAGAGTAGTACATACCAAAAAAAAAACGATATTTGTTCAACGGAGGCAGAAAATCAAATGAACAGAACAAATGAAAAAATAATGAGATAACCATAAGAAAGAAATGAGTATGATGTAAACAAAAAAAATAGCTTGAATTTGTTTATCTAAACAACTTGGACACTGGTGATATCAAAGGTGCTCAATTTACCATTCATTATATTAATTTCAATTTTCTAAAAATGTTACTTTCAGAAGAATAATCTTGCTTTGACAAAAGTGTAAAAAAAATAGACGGACAGATAAAAAAAGAAGTTTATTTACTAAATCAGACATTAAATAAACGATAATTATGAATGTTTGGAATATAATTTTTTATCTAAATATATTCAAACTGTTGACAACTTTGGGTAACGTGACATGACAATGTTTGTTACTTCCTTACAAAATATATATATATATATATATATATATATATTGCGTTTTATGCTCGTTTAAGCCTCTGGACTAAACAACAATTCCTTTTTCTTGACAAATTCATTTAGTAGGATATATATTATCAAATCTAGCTTGTTCATAAAGAAGGGAAAAAAGAGATAAATAAGTAAATAAATAGATATATATTAAATAAGAAATATGTAATGTGCTTTTTATCTTAGCAAAATTAAAGTTAATCACATCAATTCCGGTAAAGGGTCATTTATTTCACTAGATAGAAGTCATACAAAAAGACGAAAATATTAATGAAAAAATACCAAACACAATATATTGTACAAAAACAATATGATTGAAAACAAAAATAATTAGAATTGAAATCGTTGGAATTTCGTTGGAATTGAAATCGTTGGAACTAGATACGTCACTGAAGTAATGTTGTAAATGTTCACATTATCTTAATCAGAGCAATACATTTTTTAATGAATACATCTTGTTATCGATTTTTGTTTTTACTAAAATCATATATTCATCCGCTAATTTATCATATTGGAGTTGTTTTGTATAAGCTATACTTTCTTGGATCATAATTATCAATGCATTTATAACTATACTGATAAATTCATCAAATGATGCCGTATGTCATCACCGTCATCCCAAGTGATCCAAAGTTTAAAATTATTGCTGCACTAATTAAATAATTCTTGCCTTATCCCAACATGGATAAACACTGATTGACAGTGCTTTTACCGAGAAGCTGAGAAAAAAATCTCAGGCATTCCCGGGTATAGGAATCGAACCCACGATCTCCTGATGACTAGACAGGTGTCTTACCACTAGACTACCGAGAGCCGATGGAAGTGGCGGGCTCGATTTATTTATCCACCCAACACAAAAATTATTCAATTGATATTGCTTCACTGTATGATTTTTTTTTCAAATATCTTTCAAACATTGTTAACTTTCTCATCGAACTGTTTGTGTGTTTTTTTTTTTTGTTTTTTTTTGTGTATTTTCTTCCTATTTGTGGGTTTGATTGAATGTATATGTACGAGTTTCATTTTGTATATACGCCATAACTAATGTTCAAATTTTCCCGTCTTTCCGGCCCCAGCCACTTGGCGTAATTTTGCAGGTTTGGGGGAAATTGTTTGTTGTTCAGTAATGCGTGCAATCATTCCATTAAACATGGTACAAAATATGGATGGATGTTAATCGGCGGGTTTACTTATACATGTATACTCAAATTTATGAGCGTTTAACGTAGTTACGTGGTATTCCATAGACCGGTTGATAAGACTATAATAATTGGAATCCAGTTTACATCCATTACTTGTTGCTATGTCGGGCAAGCCTCGGGCAAGCTTTCTGGTTGTCAAGAGCAACTTTTGTGTTAGAGGTATGCATAAAATTTGCATCTAGTAGTAAACCCGCCTATTGGTTACTACCAAAACGTAATATTCGATCAATAACACTTCCGTTATTTAAACAATATACATGTATCTCCAAAATATGCATTGACGTTGAACTTGAACTTAAACTTGTTTTGAACTTGTTTTGTTTTCCCCTGAGGAAGAGGGCAGGTTGCCCCCGAAAATTTGGGACTTTTAAATAAAATTATTGGCATTAATGCACACTTACAAGGCTTCTCTCGTCTCGTCTTTTATGTATCTCCAAAATGATATATATCTTTTTTTTTACTCGCTCTGTATATCTATACGCAGGAACAATATATTTCCTCAGCGTTATAACTCTACATCTACATTTATTATGATTCTCGATTCAATTTAATTTAATTCAATTGTTATTTTCTGTTGGAAGTGAAAATAAAATCGAATTTAATTTAATTTAATACATGTATCATAGTATAGATGTAGATATATATCACCCTCTCGGGAAGGGGGGGGGGGGCGGGCGGATATTTATACAACGTCAATGCATATATCGGGTTCAGGAGGAGACTTTGGGGCCTGAGCCAGACTGTAAGATAAAATGAGATACATGTACAAGCAATCGTCCGATCAATTACAAATCTTTAGTATACTTGATATAACTTACGATACTTACTGCGATGGACCAGTGCGCTTCAAAAGAAATCACCATTATGATTGGAAACATATAACGTGAAGGGGCCCTGGTACACATGCAGGTTGAAAATGTGGGTTACCAGGAAAGGGGGGGGGCAGCTTTTTTGAGACTTTGTATTGCTCGTCTTTTTGGGGCGGATATTGGGAGATGCTAAATTTCTTGGAGACCCCTCCCTTTCTTTAGTTGTTGTTTTTGTTTTGTATTGTGTTGCATTTGTATATAGTTTTTTTTTGTTATTGTGATTTGTGTATTCTTCAGTGTTTTTGCATGTCAGGTTGTCGTGAAGAGGGAGGGGGTCTATGTAAGCAACGTCAAGTCAAGCACTTAGTTATAATTTAGAACCGGGGCTGGGGAACGGGAGGTGTTGGCCGGGGACTGAGGGGGAGGGGGGGGGCTTAATGTGAGTGCACCCCCTCTAATATATCATATAATTGAGACCCGAACATTGAAGTTGGGCTAATGGGAATCAATTAATTAATCCCCACGCCCCTCCCCATATCTACTTCAGCGTATTATCTACATCAAGCACTAACTGTAAATTTACCTCAAGTTCAATTTTGTGTGCCTTGTTATGCACGCGTCACGTCGAGTCTGGAGAGTCAAAGACTAAAAAATTCAAAATGGCGCTGCCCACAAGATTTTTTGGACTGTCCTCAAAACTCGAAATTTGTCTCCCTTGGTGAGTAAATGGGTACTTTTTCATTTTAAATCTAAGTCAAAGCAAGTATATAATTGTGGCATTGTTACTTTTACTAGATATTAGTATCACACCTCTTTATTCGCGTACTTAAAACCCACCATATAATTTGAATGCCATGATAATGTAGTCCCATATGTTGAAATATTTGTAGACATACAACTGCCTAAAAATTAAAACTTTTGATTTTAAAGTTAAGAAAATAAGAGACTTGAGGTTGTACGATCTTAACCTGGTGCTCGACATTGTCCACTTATGAATGCAACGCTGGAGAAAGTAACTCATGTGAGCCATATTGTGATACAGTCTAACCTCGTTATAACGAGGTCGTTGGGACCAGAGCCTAGAGGAATTACCTCTTTATATTGAAACCTTGTTATATCAGGGTCAAAATACAATAAACTACAAAGACATGAGACCAGGAAAAGAACCTTGTTATAACGAGAGCTCGGTATATCGACAGTGCTCATTATAACGAGGTTTGACTGTATAAACCATTTGTCTAGTCATGTGTATATCTGTTTTGTATTCAAATTCCAGGATAAGAATTATAAGCCAATATTTTGGTGTACAGATATTTTCGCGATTTCTGACCAGTTTGACACATTGGCGTGTTGTTACTTTCACGTTTTTGAAAGTGTTTGTGCACAAATGAATGTACATCATATAGAGTGGAAATTTTCGTGAGGCCATAACCGCGAAATTTGCGAAAATAAAACCACCGCAAAAATTTCAGCCTATACAGTAGGTCCCCAGACCCAGGCCTCTGCACTGATCAGCGCTGACAAAATCAACAAAAGTCTATGGAGGCCTGCCCTTTTGTGGTGAAAAATGAAGTGGTTGGGGATTATACAAGAACTGATGAAGTGATAATGAATGCTGCTGGTGTACTAGATATTGATTCTTATGAATTAAATTTAAAATATTTACGGATGATAGTACAGTTAAACATGTATTTGTATATATCTGTATTCTCACTTAGATGGAATAAGTGGCAGATTAGTTGCTTTATTTGCAAAAAAGTATTTTCTACATGTACCGTACATACCATAATTTTGTCACATTTGATTTTTCTTTCCCAAAGGAAGAATATATGTCGTGGCGTGTACTTCATATAATACTTCATATAATGAAGGTACAGACAAAGATTAAGAATATATATATATTTATTTTCTAATTATTACCATCCTTGTGAAGGTTTACTCAAGTGAGGTTCAGCCGCTACAAACCAACCTATGTCGCTCCTGTCGTAGACAGACAATCTTATGAGGATGGCTCTTACCCAATCGATATCAGCACACCAGTCAAAGCTGCTGTTAATGATGTCACGTCAGCCTTCACCCATGACCCCTTGGTCCAGTAAGTAGATTCCATCTGTTACACTTGATATACAGCAGAGATGCCAATTGTTCTGGGTCAAGATTATCCCGTTGACTATGGGAACTGGATAGTTTGTAAACAAAGTCTGTTTGAATGACAGAGTTCAGTAGTCAACAGGTTAAAATGTCAATAATGCAACAGCTTAACAAAAGTGAGAGAAAACATGACAACAATGAATATACTTTAAGCCATTCACCTGAAATGAAAGCCTTGAATTTTACATGGAAATGTACCTCCAGCATTACATGGAACGGTTAGCATCTTTCATGCAGGAGTGAATTGAATAGTAAATTGAATTGAATTGAATTTTACATTTATTTTCTTTTTCACAGACATAATCAATAAGTAACATGACAAAGTAGTAAAATCAAAGGAGGCGAGTACCCTGAAAGAGTAGCTTGAGTTGGTGTTGCCTTAACAAACAAAATAATATATTCAAGGAAGAGTAGAGAAAATAAATTAGTATGTCTTATAATTTAGAAGAGGACAAAAACAAATGAAAGAATGAACAAGATTGTGAAAGGAAAAAACTGCTTTATGAACTCAAACAATATATGTAAAAGCCTGACTCATTAATAGTTTTTTATGTTTTCTTTCAGCAAATTTGTGAACATGATGAACAAGAAAGGCGAGAAGGAGATTGTTACTAAGATTATGGAAAAGGTGAGTTATGAAGTATTATCGTTATTCATTTTAATAGAATCAATTATTTTTTTTGTAGATTTATTTTCGGAGATCAAAAAAAGTTATCATAAAGGAATTTCTGCCAATCAAGAGGATGACTACCAAGAAAAAAACATTCCCTCTACAGTCACCCTTTGGAACCACAATACTTGAAATTCTATTATTGTTTCCTTGTTACTTGCTGCTTTGTTTCCCCAAGAATGCTTCATATTATTTTGTCAAGCATAATATAAAATAAAAACTAAGAATACAATCTTAAGTTGGCAAGCATGATATTGGCAGAATAGGCTGTACCTATCAGAAGAGTATGTTCACAGTTTGTTTGAATAGAATTGAACCAGAAATGACTTATTAATTTAAAAACAAAAAAAAATGATGTGCATCATCTTTTTAATGCCAGCACACATGCTCATATGCAAAAATCAATACAAATTTGAATTGCTACATGTATGTACATAACATACAACAGAAAAAAAATGTTTATGATGTGCCAAATATAGTGGACAACAACAATAATGAGGGTATTAGGAGTGGCCTTCGTTTATGATATTTGAAAAAAAATATGCCAGAATACGTCAAGAATAATCTCCCAGTTTTCTACAAATTCATTTTGATTTGTGAATATGTTAAACATATTTCATGTCAATATTCTCATCTTGGCCATTACTGATTTATACCCATCTGCCCATATTTCGATATTGGGATTTTTGTCATTTAGACTGGGGCTATTCAAAAGTTAAACTAAATGTCTGAATGACAATGATTTAAACCTAGTTTAAGTTAAATCTAGCTCTCAGAATGTGCACCATAAGGTCTAATCTATATGTTTTTATGTCCACACATTCCTTGCAGACATTTGAGCTCATCAAGACGAAACAAGTAGAGAAGTACCACAGGGCTCCGGAAGAAGAGAGGTCCAGCTTAGAGACCAAACCTGAGTTATCTTCAAGAAAGGAGTTGAAAATTGCAAACCATCTATGGGTCTTGTGACAATTAAGAGAGGAGGAAAGAATTATCAGGTGAGGTGTTCTAAGGAAACCACTTTCAAAACACATTTCTAAAGACAGCTATGATAGAATTCTTGTAAAATTTATAGATTGCTGAATCTTGAAGAAAGGTGTATTTTGGATTTAATTTCTTTTCAGGTCCTTTAAAGAATATGATCCACATTGGATTTCTATCTCTTTCTTAATTCTATCCCCTTTCAAAGATAACAGATAAAAAACAATTTTTGAGTCAATTTGTTTAAAATTTTGTTCCAGGTGCCATACCCTCTGAAAGAGAACAGACTGCAGTTCCTGGCCATGATATGAATCCTTTAGAATACAATCCACATTAGATTCAGAATTCTTTGTTTCATATTCCATATCTCTTTCTAAATTCTATCCCATTTCAAAGATAATCTTAGGGCTGTAACTAAAACATATTTTCTAAATTTCGTTCCAGGTCCCATCCCCTCTGAAAGATAGCAGACGGCGCTTCCTAGCCATGAAATGGATTCTCTTAGAATGTGAGAAGAAACCCCTCAAGATGCACATGCCTGAGAAGCTAGCTCAAGAGCTTTTAGATGCCTTCCATAATCAGGTAATACACAACAATCCACTAACGTTTAATGGGCTTCAGAGTATTAATGAGATTGGAGAACATGTGAAAGACTTTCTTTTCAGTTATTTAGTAAGCAATTAATTTGACAAAATATGACTCATCGTATTCCAGTAATCCACAAGGTCAGAAATCTAAGCATTTTTTCTCTCACAGAAATCCTATGATGAGATGAAGGATTGCATTGATTATTGATTAATATATTCCTGAATGAACCTATCATTGTATAGGCAACTGTAAATAACAAAATATATGTGATGGCCCAGAGACTAGATGAATGATAATAAATTCACAACTTATCCTTATATTACCTCAGACTTCTAATTATCCTCTCGTTTTCTGGATTCTTCTGTATCTCTACAATGGTCTCTGTTATGTGATTTTCTTTGAGCAGTGTTTTTGTAATCACTTGTAGTGTTTTTAATTCCTTTTTATCAGTGTTTTAAATTGATTTTTTACATTTTTTGTATCAATTGTATTTTTTAATTGTTGTTTTAATTAGGACCGTTAGCTGATATTGTTATTATCCTGTTGAAGTACATTCTATTATTCCCTATAAGCTCAAAGTCTTATGTTATGTATTATCTTTATTTTTTTTGCTGATAATCCCGAAAGGTAAAACTTCAAACAAGAAGAAATAATGTCCCCTTCAAATTTTGGATAAATGTGTGACCCATCTCTTATGTTTAATGTGAATAGAAGGATAACTCTCTACAGATTTTCACTGAAAATACTCTCTCCTTCTTTGGTTTTCACAGGGAAATGTTGTGAAGAGGAAACACGATCTTCATCGGCAATGTGAGGCCAACAGAGCATATGCACATTTCAGATGGTGGTGATGACCATCGTCAGAACAATGAATAGATAAACTTTAGCAGATCATGCAAGGATGATATGGCACAAGAAAACCAGTCTAAGGAGCAAACCTTTTGGGCTCATCTCAGCAATGCTGACATTATCATCCAGTGATAAGCTAGCATAGTCTACAGGTTTAATATGGAGTTGGAGCATTTGTAACTGAGACAAGGTTTTGTGAAACAGTCCCTTTTTTGGGATTAATGGAGCCAGAAGGCAATCGAGATGTTGATGGAATCTTTAGTAAATCTGATGGTGTGCTGAATTCAATAAAAACATGGACCTCATACTCTATAGAAGCTTATGAGGAAAGCAGACAGATGTTACATAACATAGTGTTAGGGAATATGTGATGCTCTTGAGGTTCAATATACAGAAATATTTGACCAGCTTTGCAGGAAGAATGGACGAGTTGGAGATGAGTCCCATATTTTTGTAAAGCGAATCCAATATTTTCTGTATTGACCCAAAATTCAGTATTCCTATTATTTGATATACAGAGGATACACTGTGATCAGAAGGGACGAAGTAAGGAATTTGACAATCAAGCCTTTACAATAGCATCATGAATGCAAACCAAAGTAGCTTCCCTGTATATTTACTGAACAAGTGTGTCACTTGTTAGACATTTTTCCACAGAAGAGGAGATTACTTTTGTGTGCATCTTGCTGTTGTAAATGCTTGAATGGAAGTTGTTTACTTTGTTCAAGTCCTTTGTACCTCACAGTGATTTAAGAAAGATGATTTTTGCTTATCCTCTCTTTTTCCTTCCTTATACTAAAAGTTTAGGTATTTATTTTTGATCTTCTCACTGTTCTTTTTAGTATTAGAATCCATGGCAACGTCATTTGCCCAATATCTACAAAAACTTTGGATGTGGACGTCAAATTTTATTGGTGGGTTGAGGTGCTGCAGAAATGATTATCACACATCCTATGTATGGATAATAATTCTCAATCATTGATCTCTTCTCAGTGTCATTTCTCGGCCGCTGAGAAGGGGTCAATTATTAACCCGTTGACGACGGGAACCGGGTATACCCGGTTCCCACAAACCCCACTCATATACGGGAACCGGGTATACTCGGTTCCCAAAGTAGCATCAATATGTTCTCTTTTGATGGGTAATAACACCTTTATAAACACGATCTAGGTATTTGTATTAATGAATGTAGAAAGATCAATTACTAAACTAAGTACTCCAACAAAGTTTCTATCATTACTTCCCATTAATTTGATTTTTTAAGCATTCATGAAATTAATTTGCTTGTACAAGTTAGCAAGAATTTCGTATTTCATGTATTACCCGCCAGCCAGCTGAGACAGTAGATTTTTAGTTTCGCTGATACCCGTAACGAGTATTCAGTGACATATATCTCTGTACTATTCAGCAGGAACCAGCGGCTGGTGTCACGCATGGGTGACTGAGTTCGGGCGATCCGAAATTCTGCGTGAGGCGATTAGTCTATAATGCCAGTCCGTTTTTCCTCATTCACCCGATATTATTTAGCCACCACACGCATTTTCCAATGTCCCCCCCCTCTCTCTCTCTCTTATTCTAATATTCAAATATGTACTCAATATTTGAGCCATATCTTTAACGTTTTCATTCTCGTTTCTCTATTTCTCTTATCATTATGAAACAAACATATTTCTAGAATAAGTGCAGGATTTCAATTTAGATTTAGAACTCGTAAAGATCGATATACCCAATTGAAACGTTTATATACATGTGTTTCTGCACTTTTATCTTTGTTCTTTTTCTTTGATTTTTTTTGTAACAGTATTCGATATTTTGACATAATATTGCCGATTATATTTGTATCTTCTTTTTGGTCAATTCTTTCCCATCACTTCTTTCTTCATTCTCACTTGTCCGTCACTTCCTATCTATCTATTTATTTATTTGTTTCATATACACGGACCTCTCCGTCTTCTCCCATTTTATTTTTTTTTTCTAACGAATATACATTTTTGGGGGGTGTGATTACAAGATTTTGCCTTTGTGTCATTTCTGTTGCTTTTTATCCTTATTCAATGGTTTTATGAATTTATGTTGCATTTGTTTCTCTCTCGCGATATCTTGTACCTACGGCATCTGCGTATCTCATGATTTCTTCCTCTTCTCTTCTCTTTCTTTCTTTCCCACGATAAATTGAAATATAAAACGATTAGAAGTGTTTACAATACATTAGCTTGAAGTAAACAATAGTATAAACGACAAAACAAGCCGGATCTTACACCAGGTGTCCAGGAAGAGGATATTTGAAGTGTATCAACACCTTTTGTACGTTTTTGTATAGACAGGAAGTGCGATCGATGTTTTGTTGAATAGACTTTTATTCGTTAGGTATTTTTGAAAGAAGGATTCCATTTAGCCTGTCAAAATCCTAATCTTATATCAATCTTCCAGAACGCATCCTGTATTTTTACTCCTGGACTACTAAAATAACGAAAGGCTAACTGTCAATAAATCAAATTTCAAGATGAGCAAATTTCCGAGAAAATATGGTAACACATCTCATTGTCATTAAATAATTTTGCCTCTGCTTTCTGAAACTTTGTTGCATAAATTTACTTTTCGAATTTTCAAATCGTTTTCTAATATTTCATTACTTATAAGTTTTATTTTTAATTGCAATTTTTAGGCAAATGTCATATCATATTTCCCCTTCTGTGTATTCTCCGTTCATATAATATATCTCTTTAACTCTCTTTTTTATTTTACGATGCTTGCATTCTCTGTTCTTTATCTCTATACTATATCTTTTCAAATAATAATTCCTCACTACCTGTGTATATTTCCTCTAAATCTGTCTCTCCTTTGAAATTGCTTCAATAGTGAAAAAAGTTTGACTTTCAATACATTATTTATGATTACTTATTTTGACATTTTCAAACAAATCGCTTCAAGTTTGGATTAATCGTACAAACATAGAGACAACCATTTTGCAAAAAAAAATAGACAGGAAAAAAAAACAAATATAAAGGAGGGAGGTGATATAAAACATGAAGAAAACAAACAAAAAGAAGAAAAGATGAAGTAATACAAAGTATAGAAAACATGAAATAAACAAATGATGACGAAAGAAAAACTCTTTCAACAGTAAAGAAAAGATGCATTATTTTAAATTATTCATGTTTAAATCAATCTCCTTACATATGGAATAATGATAACAACATAGAGATAACAATTTTGCGATAAACATAGATACGAAGGAAAATAAATATAAAGGAAGGAACTCAGAAAAACGAGATGAAAAGGAGCAAGATGTGTTGAAAGAATAAAATATTATGAATATATAGAATAAAAATATAATCTGTAAGCAACAAAAAAAACTGAAGAAATTGGTACATACAACAAAGATAAAGAAACAACCGAGGCAAGGGACGTATTATAGGTTCAATTTCACCGCATTAGTTCTTCATGTACTGCACTGTGCTTAGAATCAAGACTATTCATGAAGCGAACACTGCGCACGCGCCTTCTCAACGTTGAATAGCGAGCTTCTTGATACACAGAAATTAATCTCGTATGAGGGTGCCGCTGGGCCATGAACAATTCCGTCGTCAACGGGTTAAGAATCATCACAGATACAGAGGATTCTTCAAGCCCAAATTTAAGCCTCCATTCATTGCATATCAATTTGAAACATCATTTGATACATCCTACCGGTATTCAACATGTTTTTCTGAAGTTTTCAAGGAGAGCAAGATATCCCCCTTCTCTTTGCAAGTAAAATTTATAGCAATTCAAAAGTAAGATAATGTATTGTATTTTGAAAGGTTGGCAAATATTCGAGTGACCGACACATTCTTCCATGATGAAAATTATGAACTTTTAATTGGATTTATTTGTGACGCAACTGTAGAGGACAAAATAAATGAGTTTATACATATACTATGTAATGCTGTTGTCCAATGTGTTTTCTTATGGCCTTTTTCATGTGATCTTAATTCATTTTGTTCAATGCCTTTTATGAATCAGATCAAAACATTCATTTCTCAAATCAAGTTAGGGATCACTTTTTGTTTTACTTCACAACAAGCCCAATTTTCAGGATATTTTTTATACACATTTATATCAATCTCTAACTTTTTTTGTGTAGTGTATATGCCACCTTATAACATTTATATATTGGATGGCAATGAATGGAATACCAGGGAATATTGCACGAGTTAGGGCAATATTGGCCCTAACGAGTGCAATATTCCCGGTATTTCATGAAAAAAAGCCATCCAATATAATCATTATTATCTTTACATTAGCCTTTGACTTACTGGTATTATTGTAGAAGTACCAGAAGGCTGATCACTGCTTTGCGCATGTGTGAAATTGAAGCCGTGCAACATGGCTTAATGTTGCACGACTTAAAACTCTCATATAGATAGTAATTATTTTTATCTATTAATTTTCTTAGTCTTTCTCAAGGTCCCATCTTCATAATCTTGCTCTCTCTTGCTTCTCCCCTCGCTTTCCTTTCCTCATTCTATCTCTTTTCCTCTCTTGCTCTATTGCAAATTTCTTTATCTCTTCACTCTCTCTTGTCTATTCCTCTCTTTCATCCATATCTCCTCTCCATTACTGTCATTTTATTATTATTGCCCCCCATCTCGATTTCTTTATTTAATCCCCTAATGCTGTCTCTTTTTCTTCCTTCTTTCTTATTCTCTATTACACTCTTTCGTCCATTCTACCTATAATATTCCTCTCTTCTCTCAAATACATTCAATGAAGCGTAACTGAGTAATGATTAAGGAATGCCAGTTTCCAGGCAAAAGCATGGATTAGGGTTCTGGCAAAATATTTTCAGACCAATGGTTTAGAATTTTTGTTTCATATTGCATTCAAGGTGAATTTCAAGATGAATTTCAGGCTCTCTGCTCAACTCCATCTGACATTCCTCAAGATATAAAAAAACAGGAGATTTGTTCAGATGTAAAGCTTAACATAATAATACACAAACACAGGAAATTCACATTTTCTGTTTTAATTTCTGCGTACATTACTGAATTTTCCATGCTGACATCACACACTGGATACAAACAAGGCATTGCATTCTAAATAATGTTCAATAATACATTACACTAGAAACTTGGGATCATAGGTCAGAGAAAATACTCTTTTAAGATCAGGATAACAAAAAATACAATGTGCTTAGACCAGCTAATCAGATTTACATATCTTTCAAAATTCAGACTTGCTTTGAAAAATTTCCTCTGTTGGTCAATGACTTGGGACCACATAAGTTATAAAACATCTGAATTATTAAACATCATATGCAAAGCAGTAATTTACTGCTTCATAAATGCGTTTCTGCTGTTCGGATATCTCTCTGAAACAAAGTGCAAACAGACTTTGACCTATATTCAAATTTCACATGTAAAAAACACATGATATGTTGCACACATGTTCACTGGTTCTATGAATGGATAGATTACCAGGGAATTACTGCATGGACGCACAGAAATCCAAACACAGATGAGATGTTCAGGGATTCTTGAGGAATAACTTGGAGAAAATGCCTTGTTTTCATCCTTACTCCCATGAGGGCATGTTACGTTCAGCTGGTTAGCTATTTACGTTATAATTTCTAAGGTTAAACAGTTGAACCTCCTTATAATAAGATTCTTGGAACCAGCAATATTCCCTCTTTTTATTGAAGCATTGTCACATCAGGGATAAAATATAATAGAATACATGCAAGGTGCTGGGGAACTAAAAGTTGCTTCTTTAAACAAGAGCTCACTATATCAGTGCTCTTTATAATGAGGTTGGACTGTAATGAGGTTGGACTTGTCTGCCAAAAATATACCAATATATAGTACTAGTGAAACATATACTGGTGATACAGTGGAAACTCGGTATAATGTGGTACTTGGGACCATAAAATATACCTTACCTTACAATAAGATTGTTATAGCAGTGTTAAAAAACAATGAGTTATGAAGTGCTGGGACTAAACTATTACCTCTTTATATAAGGAATATTGTGACATCAGATTTCTTGATACCAAATTTCCAGTGCTGTACTTGTTTGAATGTGATTGTTGCTGTGCAATTTTTCATGCATTAGTCCAGTGTCTGTATGCTGATTCATAATAAAACTGGCAATATTTTAAAACATTTAAAATTATCATTTTCTATGAAAACAAAATTTCAAACTCATTATTACATTTTCGAACATGTGTTAAACAAACAAAAAATATGACATTTTAACCATAACAAACAAAAATAAAACTTTTGGGTGTCTACTATGTTATAAAGCAGCAATAAATAGATAATCTCTTATTTACAATCAAAACATATAGCATAGAAACAATTCTCAACACAATTTTTGTGACCACAAAAACTTCTGAAGAATACACAAACTTTGAGGGGATGTCAGGTCTTCTTGCATTGTCTATGTAAAACATGAAGCCAACAAGGGTGATTCAGACACCTCCTCTCTGCCTTATTAGGGTTAAATCTCAAGTTCAGGATTAAAACTTCGAAAACTTGTATATCCCTACTTTGGCATGAATAAAAACCTAAATTTGAAACCACATCAATGATATTCTATTAATGTCATGGTCAAATTAAATGCATTGAGTTGTACTAAATAATTAGACAGTTCACAAAAAATATCTTAAAATAATTGTCAAAGGTCTAAAAATATGTGTTGAAGAAAACATGACATAAAAGAAGAAAATTGCTTGTGATTTTCATACTTTGACCTTAAAGTTTGCTTCTTCTTGGGCCTGTAACATAGAAGATGCAATTAAACTTAAAATAAATATTTATCGTAAGTCTATGGCAAAACATGTACCATAGAGATACGATTAATTGCAAAACTTATTGTATCTATTTTATGTTACAGGCCCCTTGAATGCTAACTTCAGCAGCACTGAGTTTTTTTACATATAAATCATAGATGTTGATGGAAAATTTAATAAATTAATTAAATAATTGAAGCACATCAACATTACAATATTCGTGACAAGGAGGTGACATTTGCACAATAAATTGGTGTATTTTCTAGCCATTGCGTGCATCAAATTTTATGAAACAACTTCTAAACATTACAAATCTTATAAAACATATAAAATACTAAGGGAAGGCACATATCACATTCTGCATCTATTTCTATACAGTGACTACATAATCGTATTGCACATTTTTTTTGTTCCAACAACTAAATGCATACATTTATTTCAAGAAAGTATAAATTACCATCGAACTTTCTGAAACGAGTTGCGTAGAAAAGGAAGAAATTAATGAAATGGGAATATATGAAGAAATAGAAAAAGGAATTAATAAAAGAGTCAATAGTTGTTTAATATACAGTCAACCTTGCCCAAGTCAAATACGGTCCTGAAGAAATTGCTTCGAAAAAAGGAGATCAAGTAAGGGATAAAAACAGTATATGAAGACAGAGGAACTTGGAAAGACTGTTTACTTGGGTGATCATTCAACTTTTGCAAGGTCACTATAGGCATGGTTGACTGTATGATACATTCTACAAGCATTTACACATTATAATCTTTTAATATTTCTCCATTGAATAATTCAAATGACTTAAAAACATCCCTGTGTTACAATAGCGCAGCTGAGGTAAGTTTTACATTTGAATAAGTTACTTACATTATGTTCAGACAAGACTTATAATATCTAAGTAGGTAACCAGTTAACTCAATAATTGTAACTGAAACTCTTTAATTCCTCTCTCATTTTTATGTGTTTGCTTATTTCCCATGTTTTAGACTTTAAACATGATGTGAAAGGGGCTAAAGGAAGTGTGATGAATTATTGACATAAGAAAGAAACTACAAGAACATTATTGACATAGGAAAGAAACTACAAGAAAAGTATTGAATATCATTCTGCTGATTTTTAAACAAACCCTTTGGATGCAAATTTTTGGCGCAGATTACAAAGGTGTCGTAAATGAGGTCAGCTGTTTTGGGTGTAAAATAATGGGTCCTATTTAGCAATTCTGAAAACGAACTGTCCTATTCAGAAAGATAAAGGCCCGTATTCCGATAGCAATAGCAACTTTTGGCTACCCATACTTAAACCACAGATTTAGACCAGGGTTAACTTAAACCTCGCTACCGGAATACGGGCCTAAGACTATACCTCCTTTGAAATATTCACTGAAACATAAAATAACCATCAGGCTGATCATGGATCAACACATATTATACATGACTTTATGAACAACTGGTGACAATTTCTCAGGTGTGATCCAGCAACAGGCGTTATCAATGAGTGCTGGAAAGGATCACCGGTCATTAGTAAATCAACAAACAGCTTTATGAAACACAATTATAATAATAATAATAGTAGGTCCATTTATATAGCGCAATCATTTTTTATATGCATAATACTCTACTGCGCTTGATACGAGGTACCATATTATTACCCTGGCTATAACTGCTGAGCAAGCCAGTTAGGCGCTCAAGCATTCCAAGGAATAAATTCCTGTCAGGTACCCATTTTTCACCTGGGTTGAGTGCAGCACAGTGTGGATGAATTTATTGCCGAAGGAAATTAACGCCATGGGTAGGACTCGAACCGCGGACTTCTGCCTGGAAGGCGAGAGTCAGAACCACTACATCACGTCGCTTCCACACAACCTACACAACCCTGATAAGATGTAACTAGCCCCACAGTGTTGGCCCACACTTAAAGAGTTGACCATCAATGTACAAGAATACAAAACCTTCACTAAGGATCATTCCATGAATACCAAGGGAATTACAAAATGAGGATGTCAACATATTTATTTGGACTGCAGTATGTTACTAATGATATCATTTCATATATCACTTCTACAGTTTGATGCACCATCATCCGGCAAGAAAGAGATTTGGATATTTGAATGTCTAGAAGGGAGAATTCATCCCAAGTTTGGTCCCAAACTGGAGTTTGGTTCTCTTCTGCCATCTCACAAACACCCTAATATGGAGGAGAGAGAAAGAGGAGAGAAAAAATAAAAATTATATTAAGATGCAATTCAGGACAGGCATGCAAATAACCAATTTCAATAACATCAATTAAATTACAGTGGAAACTCAGTATAACGAGGTGCTTGGGACCATCAAAATTACCTTGTTATAGCTGTAATCTCTTTATAGCAGAGTTAAAAAACAATAAGTTAATAAGAGCTGAGACCAGATTTGTTACCTCTTTACATCAGATATTTCATTATATCAGATCTCTTTATAACGAGTTTCCCCTGTATGAACTCGCATTACAATTAATGTAATCAGTAGCAATGAATTACTTAAAATAACTTTCATTTAATTCCTAAGATAAGAATCAGTGCACTTTACTAAGAACAAAAGAATTTTGTATAAAATAAACAATGCCTGTTTAGAACCTCCAAGGACTTGATGCTTTTATCAATGAACAATTATTGAGAGGCTTATCACTGAATCTTTTACCACCCAACAGCTTCGAAAAGAAAGAGTATAATTGAATTCCATGATTTAATCAAACACAAATAAGATCTTGAGGTTTAACTTACTGTATCTCATATTGCTTAACAGCCTCACACAAGAAAAGTATAACAAATGGCCAAAGGAACCCTATAAGCCACACCTCCAGGGGGATATCAGCAAGGCTCGAAGACACCCCTTCTACATCCGCTCTACCCCATATACCCATGTCTATTGCAAAGAAGATGATCTCCAGTATAAATCTGTAGATTTAATATAAGAACATGTTATGTAATTGGTGTCTACAGAAAAAGTCAACATAGCCCCGCAACATTAAGTTTTACGATTGATCGCTAATTTGAAGGAGTTTGATTGGCCATTTTCATTAGCAATTAATTATAAATCTTTATGTCACAGGGCCCTGATCATGAAGAGTAAAGAGGCCTGTTACCAGAATCATGAAGTCACTTGCAAATCAATTGCAAATTGAAAAGAATATTCTGATTTGCACATTATCTGCACTTTCAGTGGACACACTTATATCAATGACTTTGATTGGCCAGTGCAACCTAAATGCAACTTGCATATGATTGCCTTATGCCCCTAGAGAATGTATACATTAATAATTGCATTCAGTTTGAACACTTCTGAATCTATGGAGTGTAAACATTTTTTTTTTGTCAAATGGAATAAATGCAGACTCTTCAACATTTAAAGCATTATCAAAATTATTATTTCCAAATCTAGAAGTCATAGAAATATTATTACTATAATATATCTTACAAAATTCCGTAGTAGTCATTTCATGTAAATATTATGAATGCTACATCCATGAAATTTCATACCTTAAAAAGTATTAACAAAAGAATAATTCATTGTTTTCATTTCCAGATCAACATATTATAAAAAAAAATCTGAAATAACTTGCACAGCATGAAAGCAATACAATTTGTAACTCTGAATATTGGTAAGAATACACATTCTACTTACAAAACACATACAACAGCACACCATAGATGATTCTTGAATGGCGGTTTCCTCCAAAGGGGTTTTAAACAGTGAACAAAACTTGCTGATGATGTAACTATAACCATGCAAGAAAAAAATAAGAGAAGTGAGACGAAATATATCAAGGAAGGGACTTCGAGAGAAATTAGGGTTTCCAAAAGTCATATTGAAAATATAATTGTCATAAAATAGTATTGTGGGAAGTAGTCTCACCAGTATCGTTGAAGTTTAAAAGGTTTTTTCTGTAATTTTTTGTCATGAAATTTTTTTTATCATTATCTATATGAGAGTTTTTAGCCGTGCAGTATTATGCCATATTTTTTAGCATGCGCAAAGCAGTGATTATATGTTGAACTCTCATATAGATAATAATAATTATATTGAATGGTTTACATTCATGAAATACCAGGGAATATTGAACTTGTTATGGCCAATATTGCACTCATCTTCGATTCGTGCAATATTACCCTAATTCGTGCAATATTCCCTGGTATTCCATTCATTGCCATCCAATATTATATAAATATACAATTTTGCAACATTGGAGATTCAGAAAATCAAATTATCAAAATGTTCAAAATTTGAAGCTTATTTTCATTTACCCGTTTTCTCAGACTTCCAATCAGCTACTTTTTGTCTGATTTTGACTTGAGAAGTCGCATATGATCTCAAGGAAATATAGGGCTATGACTAGATTTATATACTTACTGAAATATAAAGTAAGAAGGAATGCTTGAATGTTCTGCGCTAGAACATAATGTGATGAAAGTTCCCCTCGCCATCCATTCCAATGGGTGGTCAGATTCCTGATGGAGAAAATTCAAGACTGATGAGCTTAATTTGAAGTTAATTGTACTAGATTACTATTAAGTTGTTGCACAAAATGATAAACAATAAAGATAAAATACAACACAACATAGAAAAGAATCCAAGAACCAAGGTGTTTTTTGGAGAAAGCTGCAATTAATTGCAAATCAGCTGCAAACTAGTTGTGAATTTAAACGCACATTTTCATTCATGTATGGTCTGCACTTGGAGCAAGGAATTTGATTGGACCGATCAACTGCGACTTGCTATTGATCTGTAGTAACATCCCATTAGTCCTGTAAAAAACAAAAGAATCAAATAAATTAATAGTCAGTGGGTTAACATGTGATCTTACCTGTTATGTAGGATAAAGTGGCATCCCTCAGGGTTTTCCGCTGTCTCCTTACAGAAAGCAAAGAGAGTGAGGAGTGACATACTGTACTGCAAATGTCAACACAACAACAATGGGGAATACAAAATTAAGATGGAAGTCAGCAGGGAAACATGAGATCAACCTGTTTGTAGAATAAAGTGGCATCCCTCATGGTTATCAACTGTCTCCATACAGAAAGAAAAGAGAGTGAGAGAGTGACATATTGTACTGCACACATCACCACAATTCCAATAGGAATTGCAAAAAGATAAAAGTAGACTAGGGAACACAAGATATGGTGGCATACCTCAGGGTTCTCTGTTGTCTCCTTATAGCAACGCTGTCTTACAAAAAGCAAAGAGAGTAAGGAGTGACATACTGTACTGTAAATGTTACCACTAAGCTAATGGGGATTAAACAAAGATAGAAGTCGACTTGGGAACACATGATTTTACCTGTTATGTAGAATGAAGTGGCATCCACCAGGGTTCTCCGCTGTCTCCTTACAAAAAGCAAAGAGAGTAAGGGAATGGCATACAGCACACATCACCACAGAACCAAGGAACTTTGTCAGGAAGAAGAAACAGAACAATACCATATGCTGGAAGGATAGAAAAAAAGAAAAAAAAGGAAGAGTTAAGGAGGGGGCCATCAACTGAGAATGTGAGCTAGAGCTTTCAGGACCTTTTGCCTATCAAAGACTTTGAAAGATAATTATCCCATGAAAAGATTATCCTTCGTTTACTTTCAATTCAACTTTGTATAATTCTAAGTGAAGTAAAAATGCACAAGGCAAAAATATAAACATTTAGTGAATGAAAACACTAACAAGGGCAGTATACATTATCTTAAATTGATGGCCGTCATTATACACGTCAAGATTTTGTTTCATTTATTTTCATTTTAGAACAGGCTTCCATCAATTGTGAAACACGAAGGTACAACACCTTCCTGAATTTATCAAAAAAATCATAGAATCCAAAGAATTATGGAATACCTCAAGCCTAAACATGACCATAATCTTTTAAAAACATTAAACCTACAACTTAACTGCATCCCTAACCCTATTTCTTCTATAAAATAAAGAACTGAGCATTTATCATTGAAACAACTCTCAGGATGTGACTACAACATTATAGTGAAAATGAAGATGTTATGTTACCTGTTATCACTATAAAAATCAGGACAATGGGACCATGATGGAATCGCAGAACCATATCTGTTATTCTGCTCTTTTAAAGTAATAACGTGTACCAATACAATGGAAACATGGTAAAAATAGATCTGATATCCAAATTCCTTATGAAGAGGTAAAAGTCTGGTTCCAGCTTTTGATAACTTATTGTTTTATAACAAGATTACTGTTATTACAACATATTTTTTATGGTCCCAAGCACCTCGTTATACAGAGTTTCCACTGTATATTCCGACTTAAAGTGTAGCTGAAAAGAAAAAGCATGATTACTCACATCACTATTCTTCTCCCTCAGATTCTTGCCCGTAGCCTGGGTCATGACCTTTGACTGGGAGTTTGACCCCATCAGGGCCACAGCCAGCAGCGGGACGATGACCACGGCCAGCCAGAGGACGTGTCGGCCGCTGAGAGGGGGCGGCAGGAAGAGCAAGGTGCAGAGGAGCTGGATGGAACTCAGGGTGAGGAGGCCGAAGATGAAGAAAGTGAAGCAGTTGATCATGCCAGAGCAGACTCCCCTCGCCTAAAAAAAAGAATAATCAAACTTTTTATTTGTTTAAATCAGTTTGACATGCTGTTTAACCCTAACTCCGAAGCCCCTCTCTTTGAGAGGAGGTGGAAGGAAGAGCAAGGTGCAGAGGAGCTGGATGGAACTCAGGGTGAGGAGGCCAAAGATGAAGAAGGTGAAGCAGTTGATCATACCGGAGCATAAGTACAAAATAACTTTCTCTGACATGATACAGATTACTAGTTAGGGAGTTAGAAACAAATAAATAGCTCATTCATGATCGGTCCACTCCGCCTAAATTGGAGTTAGGCTCATTGTTTAGCTTCTTGAAGGAGTGTTATTAGGAGTCTTGCACTACAAGTTTGTAATAAACATAAACCAAATGACTTACTTCTCTGATGAGTGATAAAAGACTGATGTGATCCAATCGATGGAAGGATAAAGAACATGGGAGACTTGTGAGGAGTGTGGTGACGTCTAGCTGTGACATACATGTACCACCATCCGATGTCACCCAGTGGGTGGGGTCTCAGGGTAGGAGGGTTACAATAAATATAAACAATGTGACTAACCTCTCTATTGAGTGATATATGACTAATATGGTCCAATCGATAGAAGGATAAAGAACATGATATACTGTAAAGAGGAGTGGTGATGTCCGGCCATGTGAAATCCCCCAGTTGGGTGGGCTCTTAGGGTAGAACTGTGTAATAAACACAAACCATGTCACTTACCTCTCCGATGAGTGGTACAAGACTAATGTGATCCAAACAATGAAAGGAACGCGAACATGGCAGACTTGTGAGGAGAGTGGTGACGTCTAACGGTGACGTCCGACCATGTGAGGTTGTCCGGTTAGGTGAATTATTGGGGTAGGAGATTTTAATAAATAAAAAGCATTTCACTTACCTCTCTAATGAGTGATATGAGACTGATGTGGTCCAATCGATGGAACGATAGAGAACATGGTAGACTGGTGAGAAGAGTGGTGACGTCTAACGGTGAAGTACGGCCGTGAGAGGTCGTCCAGTTGGGTGGGGTCTTGGGGTAGGAGTGCTCTTTGCTCATACAGATGTGAGGTAGTAGTGGCTCCATGCCGATACTAGTAGATCAAGCAAGATAAAAATGCACAATTTAGAATATCAACGTGCCAATCTCATACTTAATGAACGACATTGATAATTTGGCAAATGTTATACTCATAAATTTAACCCTTGAGCCAAGATATTCTATTTGTTCATAAAAACTTGTCTTCATATTCAAATCAAAACTTCCTACAAAAATTTAACTTGGCTTTAAAGATCCATTATCAAAGATATATTTGAATTGTGTTAATCTTAGGACAAAAATAGCATTGTTGTAGGCTCTCAGCAAGATCTTTAACAATGAATTTATATGGTATAACAAGTTAGATATTTACTTTACATCTATAATGTCTAAACTCAATTTGTATTTTTTTATCATCACTTTATTCACAGAAGATGCGTGAAAATGAGCTATGGGATTTAGAAACAATACTGTATCTTGAAACCTTTTTAACAAAAAATATAAGTAAAATTGCTGGCAGATGACAATGGAGCACAGTGGTAGAAGGAGCGTGAGGGATATGCTTTGCGGGACTGAAGCTATCGTGGAAGAGAAGATGACTAAAGACAGGTTGCAGAGTATACCGGTAGATAAAAAATGAAGACGAAAAAGTGGACACCCAAATCAAAATAAATGTTAGGGTGGTGTAAGAGCAATTATTGCAAGAGAAAGATGGATTTGGAAACACAAGCCTTCACTAAAATTTGATCTTTGATAAAGAAATTGAAGATATATTTACCTGATATCAGCTTGAGCAAAGATGGGTGCATTTGCGATGTTGAGGCTGCTTCCCATACAACACACCACCTCTCCATAGTCTTGCATGATCTCTACCATCTCACGAGTTGCTAGGGTTAACAAAATTAATGAATTGGTTATTCCATGAATTGGTCAACTGTTTCATATTTCACTTTTTGATCTATTTGAGCCATACATATTTTATAGCATTAAATGCAGTTTACAATTCGCACATAGAGAACAAAATGTAAAAAATACAAAATACAACTATCCTACTTATAAAGCTCTTTATGCAATGTTTCAAAGTGATATACTATATTTCATCAACCTACAAACCTATAGCTTTCAAAGAAATATTTCGAAGTCTATTCCTTCAATTAACTTTTTTATTCATTCACTCATATTTTAAGTAAGAATTATAGGTGCATATTGTGCATATACATATACATGTGTTACGCAATGGAGACGGACGTGTGATTTAATACCCGGTCTTGCTGCACCGCCTTATTTTTTTGCTTTCCTTGGATTAATACGTTTTTTCATCATTTTACAGCCCACCACTATCTACTATCTTCATTTTGGAATATTCAAGCATAAATTGGTACTATTTTGGTTGTATTACTCATTTGAACTTCTTGGATTTTAACTACTTTTAACAGCACTGCACTTGTAAAATGACCCATTACGAATTACGTTCTCAATCTACTACAAAAGCAACCATGTCCGATAGCAACCCCGCGGCTGATGCCGGGACAATGGATATTGATGCACTTGGTTCGTTAAATAGAAACATGCAGGCCTCATTCTCTAAAGTTTTCGAGAAGCTGGATCACCTTTCTTCTGAGACAACAGCTATTAAATTGAAAGTCAATGAAATAGAAGGGGCTGTCGCCTTTAACTCAGAAAAGGTCAAGGAAATCGAAAAGGATATCATTCCTAAAGTGAAGGAAGGCCTTGAGGCAAAAATTACAGATCTACAAAATCAGCTTACGACCTTGGAAATATACAATCGCCGAGCAAATCTCCTCTTTTACGGAATTCCTGAGGTCAACAAAGAAGATGTATGCAAAGTCGTCCGTAAGTTCATCGTCAACCTCGGAATCAACGAAGATGAGGCCAACAATATGGCTTTTGTTAACGCTCACCGTCTTCCGCGCCGCACACGGGTTAACGATAGAAGTCAACCACAAGCACCTAATGCGATAATTGTGAAGTTTGTTTATATGGATGACAGAAACAAAGTATTAGCGGCGTATGAAAATGGTGATCGTCGACAACCGAGAGATCGCAACGCTTCTGCAACACAATCTCCGGGCTCTGATCTACAACGCATCTCCGTGCGCACAGATCTTCCGCCGGCCATGAAGGCCAGGCGAGGTCAACTAGCCAACATCGCCTACAAAATGAGAAAGAAAGATGGAGTTTCAACCAAGATCATCATACAAAATGCCACTGTTTGCCTGAAGTGGAAGCAGAAAGGTACAACCAAATGGAATGACTACAGTGAGTGACTAGAAGCATAAGGATTCTTATAGTCGGTGGATGATTCTGCTCTAATCCTGTTGTATCTGTCATATACAAAAATGTAAAGAAATTCTTGTATGCAACTCGTTAGCAAATTTGTTTTAGTTTACTCAGAGATAATTAATTAGCCTGGTCTGACCTTAAGATATAAAATAGAAGTGAGCATGAAATGTTTATATTATTGGCTGACAACTCCAGCAATTTCTTTCAGTTCTATTGATATATTATCACTGTTTCCTGACATCTAGATTATGAAATATGCATACCATGCAAGAAGAAACCTGTTTGTTTACATATAAGCAGTATTTTCCTACGTATATTACATCTACTGCTTGTCTCGAAGTTGTGTTCTACCCAACAGGTAACACTTTTGTATTACATTTGTTGAAAAAAACTACAACTTCAAACCAAGAAAATTAGATTACAATTCAGTATTTTTTACAACAATGTAACTTCAGCTGTGTTCCTTTAATTATGAGTCCAGAAGGTTTTCATTGAGGTGATTTTCCTGTGTCAGAACAGAATTATGTTCCTAGACAGAAGAATGATTTATTTCTGTTACGTTTAGTGATTTTTTTTTCTATAAACTATAAGAAAGGAAAATACACAAACTCAACAAAAAAAAGAAGATATATTGTATGTCGGTTCCTTTTCCTCCTGTCTATGCCATTGAAAATATATTAATTTTATGCTTATGCAGTATTTCTTTAATGTACATTAGAAAAGTATAATATTGTCAACTAGGAAACTTTATTTAATTCAACTTGTATCTTGCGGTGCAAGCATGCTACCGTGGTATTCTGTCTCTAATTGTGTTATTGTATAGAGCCATATAAATGGCGCGTGTCTTGCAATTTGTTTTCACGTCTTTAATGATCCACGCACTTACATTCCAACCAGTTACGTTCTATAATAATACTTTGACATTCGCAGAGAAAAGAATCGTTTTTTCAATTGTTATGCAGACAAACTCTTTTGCATGTTACATAACTCCTGTTGCCATAATCACATTGGCTGTTTGGTCACATTCTATCTACTTATTCACTGTATGTGTAGTCACTCGGGCGACGCAGTTCCTATTCTGTTTGTCACAATATGAGATTTCTCTACATGATTTGCATTTTCTAAGATCACCGGCATATGTTTGTTGCTATTTGCCTTTAATAGGCGATTTCTTTCTTTATGTGACATCACTTCTCTTTAATGGCTGAGAATCTTAATGTGCTAAATGTTTTACCCCATCCTAGTAATGTACATGATGTAAGTCCTGAAATCAACAAACAAATTCCTAATACGACTGTTACAGATATTTATAATGAAAAAATGCCTGATCTTAATCTTACTCATGATATGAATGATTTATCTGCACAAAACACTTGTTCTTATTACGTATTACCTCAGGACCTAAAATGTAAAAGCCCTGAGTCTGCTAGTAATTTTTCAATTCTGCACTATAATATTAGAAGCTTGTGTAAAAATGTTGACCCTTTTCAACAGTTTCTCAACTCGTTAAATGTTGAAATTCCTGTCATAGGATTATGTGAAACATGGTTATCTGATCCCCTCACTTCACTTGTTCAATTGGACGGTTATTCACTCGTAGTTAATAATAGAGAAGATAAACATGGTGGCGGCGTAGCCTTTTATATTAGCAATACTCTCCAATTCAAAGTAATAAACGATTTGACATATATGACGGAAGCTTTTGAAAGCATTTTCATTGAAATTGAAATTTCATCTGGAAGAAATATACTTGTTGGTGAAATTTATAGACCACCCAACGGTAATGTAACAGATTTTTTAAACGTTTTGTATTCCTTTTATGAATCACCTTATTTTAAGAACAAACATTGTTTTATAATGGGTGATTTTAACATCGACCTGCTTCACTACCATGATAAGCCACATTGTCAAGATTTCTTAGATACAATGATCTCCAGTTCTTTTATTCCTTGTATAACAAAGCCGACTCGCATTTTCGGCGATTCTGCGACGCTCATTGATAATGTTTTTACAAACGTTCTTAGTCATTTAGACATGGGTATAATTGTTTCTGATTTAACAGACCACTTTCCTATTATTGTTTCTTCCCCCCACATACTCAATGGCAAACCAAACAATAACAAATGTCAAGGTTCAAGAATAATGTCTGAACAAAACACTGAACGTTTTAAAGAATGCTTATCTGATGTTGACTGGTCAACGGTCCTGAATGGAACAAATGTAAACCAAGCTTATAACGATTTTCTTAACATCTTTCTTCCATTATATGATCAACATTTTCCAGTGAGAAAATCGCTCAAATCAAATTATAAAACAGTACCTCGCTCTCCGTGGATAACTAGGTCTTTACTTAGATCAATAAATAAGAAAAATAAACTTTACTATAAATATAAATCAACAGGCGCAGATCAGGCTAAATGCAAATATTCAACTTATAGAAATACTCTAACTTCTGTGCTAAGACAAGCAAAAAGAAATTATTTTTGCTCCTCGTTTCAAACTCACAGAAAAGACACAAGGTCAACTTGGAAAGTAATAAATCAAGTTTTTAAAAAAGAAGGATCGAAAAAGAGTGTTAATAGGATTGTCTACGAGAATAAGGAGATTACAGATACCGCAGATATTGCTGAGGCATTTAATTCGTTTTTTGTAAATATTGGCCCTAATTTGGCTGATAATATTCCTACGAGTAACAAACCCTTTCATTCTTTTTTGTCTAATCGAAATCCTCAAACTATCTTTTTTTCACCAGTCACTGAACAAGAAATTATAGATATAGTCAGAAATCTACCAGCAAAAAAAAGCTCGGGCTATGATGGTATATCTTATGATCTTCTTAAAAAAGTTATTCGTGAAACTGTTGTACCCTTGACGCATATATTTAACCTGTCCCTTCAATACAGTGTTGTCCCTGATAAGATGAAGGTTGTTAAAGTTATTCCTATCTATAAAAAAGGTTCAGAGGACGAATTGGGTAACTATCGTCCAATATCCCTGTTGACTACTTTCTCCAAAATTCTTGAAAAAACAGTACACACTCGCATCATAAAGTTTTTCACCACTTGTAATATTTTTATTAATTCACAGTTCGGATTTCGTAAAAAACATTCAACAGTGCATGCAATACTTTTGTTGATTGATAGAGTTACTAAGGCGATTGATAGAAAATCTCATGTTGCTGGTATCTTTCTGGACTTCTCCAAGGCCTTTGACACGATCAATCATGAAATACTTTTATACAAACTCTCTCATTATGGAATTCGTGGAAGGGCCTTGGAGTGGTTCAGAAGTTATCTTATAAACAGAAATCAATTTGTAACCATTGATAACTCCAATTCTGAAATACAACCCATTACCTGTGGCGTTCCTCAAGGTTCCCTTCTGGGCCCATTGTTATTTATTTTGTATATCAACGATTTTCAAAACTCATCCTCTTTACTTTCATTTCTTCTTTTTGCAGATGATACAAGCTTATTTTTTACACACAACAATCCACAAATCCTTCTTGATAGACTAAATGCTGAATTATGCTCTGTGTGTGACTGGGTGCAAGCAAATAAATTATCTCTTAACTTAAAGAAAACAAATTATATGATTTTTAGCAATTCGTTAAATACTTTGCCGGGTCATGTTTTAATGAATAATAATGTTTTAGAACAAATAGAATCTACGAAATTCCTTGGTATCTTTATCGATTGTAAATTATCTTGGAAAGTACATATTGACTACTTATGTAAACTGCTGTCAAGAAATCTTGGAATCATGAACAAACTTAAACTTTATTTCCCTCATCATATTTTAAAACTATTGTATTCTACTCTGTTGTTACCATACTTGAATAATGGAATTTTAGCCTGGGGAAATGCTTCCAAGACAAAACTTGAATCCATACTTAAAATTCAAAAGAGAGCTGTTAGGACAATTTCTTCCTCTGACTTTTTGGCACATACAAATCCTCTATTTTCTTCAAACAAACTGCTGAAAGTATCAGACTTATATTATTACTTTGTTGGTATTTTTATGTATCAGCTTAATACAAATGAATTACCAAGTGTATTTTCAAACATGTTTGTTAGAAATCAAGAAATACATTCCTACCCAACCAGACAATTGCATAATTTTCACCTTTCCCCAGTGCGTACTGTTCTTGCCCTCAAAACAATTACCTACACAGGACCCTCCTTTTGGAATGACTTAGACACTGATATAATTCAATCGCCCTCATTGTATTCCTTTAAGCGTAGGCTTAAAGAGTTTCTTTTACAGCCGTATGCTTGTACATAAATGTAGGTTTACGCTTTGCTCGAGTGACCACAATGTAGATTCGTTATTACAATTGTTTCTCACTTGATTCATGTCTCTTCATTGCGTTAGGAGTTTAAATCGATAACTATTTTCCTGGGAACCTATGTTGTACAAGCTATGCTTCTAAATAGGTTCCTCATATTTCACGTGATTGCATTTCTTTGTCAAACACTAATTGTTATTTTTGTCATTATGTTTAATTTGATGAGTTCAAGATCAATATTGTTTATTTGTGGAATGTGAAACAATAAAAACAATAAAACAAAAACATATAGCGTATCAATATATTAAATGGAAAAACATAGGATATAGCTGAAAAAATATAATAACATAATCTCCATTTGTCAAAAAATCACAATTGATAAGCTACATAAATTCACTCATTAAAAAAACCCAGAAAGCAACCTGAAATAAATGATTGGCATGTCATACATTATCCTTGTGGTTTTGATTGAAGGCAAAATAACTGTTAACAGTACCTGTATCATACAAATTTTACACATAAAATGTAAAAAAAAAAGTCACAGTGTTGCATCTGATATGAACAACTTACTTTCTGGTGTAACATCAGTGAAGAGGGGCACAAGAAGTGGAACATTGTCTATCCTCTCTATATGGGGTCTGATGTTGGCTATGCCTCTTGGTAGCTTGGCCTGGAGTGAAACAAAATTTGCATTAGAATTATGTACTGTAACAGCTAATATTTTAACGGACATACATTTTAGCACTGAATTTTAGACCTTGTCAGACATTTGCGACTAGCTGTTATTATGTTTTGAAAGACTATTAAACACAACTGTATGGGCATTCCAATGAATGAAAACTTGAGCGAATTCATGGTCGCAAAAATTGCAAAAATGTAAACCTAGCATTAATTCTAGCTTTCATAGTAATATTTAGGGCTTGTGCTATCTTTTTATACAATTGGTATATTTGTGAAGACTGACTAAATTCAACAAAGCAGATCATTCCCTTACTTGTAACATCAGCATGAAAGCAAATTATTTTTCTACTTCCAACATCCGAAAATTTACAAAAAGGAAACACCACATCTTGTTAAGATATAGTACATTAAACCTATAAGGCCTTCACACAGGGCAACTGCTCAATTTGTTATATCGCAAATGTATCGGAGAAAAAACACATTTCATGTAGATGAAAAAAATACAGGCAAATGTAATTTTATGCTATCAATGATGTAAACAAAAGAGGAAAGAAAAGAATCAGTGAAAACTTTGAAAAATGTACTTTTCAAAATGAAATAAAGTCACTATGATTTTCATAATTGTGTTAAAACTTACAAAACATATGCCTATAATACACACATGTGTGTTCAGTTGAATAAAAATTAATTATGCAAGATTTCTCACAATGGCATATGTTTGAGAAAAGAATCTTCTACTTTGAAATAAAACAATTTAACAAGAAATAGTTACCCTATTTGAGATGTCAAAGCCTCCAGCTGTCTCACTCTCAGTCTGATGACTCAATGTGTCTGTTTCCGCCACTGAAACATCGCTATTAAACGTCTGAGTCTCTGATATCTGACGCTGTCTGCTGGCAAGATCAAATGACTTAGCCGACGGCTGACTCAAGAGGGCATCGGTCTCTTTGGCATCTTCGGAATTATTGGCATTTGAGGAATCAGTGTGTGGAGATGTTGGAATGGATTGTGAGTTGGCTGATGATGGAGACGAGAGGTTGGATGTTGGGGAGGAAGGGTCCGACGATGATGTGACTGTTTGGCTGTGGTTGCCTAACAACGCATCCTCCTCTTTTGGTTCTCCTGGTTCTTCCTTAGAACTTCTTCTAGTGAAAGTCGCTGATTTCAGCTGCTCTTGTGAGGATTTCGTCCTTTTGTCAACGCTACGATCTGCTGTCGATGATGATGATGATGACTTCGCAAGTCCCTTTTCTCCATCTTTTTCCTTTCCATCGTCATCATCTTCATTTGCATCTTCCGTATCTGCATCCCGGCTGCATGGTCGTCCCAATTGAGCAATGGACCCTCCTCTCCTGGCCACTGCCGCACTCCCATCAAATTCACAAGATGCATCAACATTATTGACATCTGTCTGTTGCTTAGCAACCGCATCACCTTTATCTCCCTCTTCTTCTGCTCCTACTACACTCTCCATGTCGACCACTACAACAGCCTCCACAGGATCAAAGCGGACTTTCTGTGCCTCTACCTCGATTTCAACCTAGAGAGGAAATGTGGATGCAAAGAAATTAGGACATCTTTAATGCAAAAGTGTGTCGTATATGAGGTGTTCTTATAAAAGAAAGGCAAAAGAAGGCAAGACTTCCCTAAAATAGCTCAAGAATCACACAAATAATTTAAAAGTTGGAATTGCTTCATAAATAGCATCTCTGTGAGAATTACCATTAGAAAGTGAAATTTTACCATTAAGAAATTGTACATATCTCTTCGAAAATTTATTTTATCCACTGACACAGGGGTGGATGCGGGACACAGGGGACACAGAAGAAAAGAAAAAAAGCCAGAAATTTGTACATTATATTTCAGCTGCCGAGCTGACGTACAAGGCCCCCCCTCAAAAAAAAAAACCTTAATGAACAAAAAACAATTGGCGGTCTCCCTCCCCCTGGATCCGTCTATGTGACAAAACCTCTTCATAGATTAGAGCATTTTTCTGTGTCCCCCCCCCAAAAAAAAAACATTCTGATAACTATATCATTCTATTGACCTACCCCATTGGTATATGGATATATGAAAAACTTAAATCAGATTACAATATGGTCACCAGAATGTGAAATTATATATATTTTGTCATACGGAACATTTTAAATATGGAATCCACAACTATATGAATTTTGTATTCTGAATGATCATCAATATCAATATAATTTGGCGTCTTTTCAACAAAGAAAAAGATTCTACGTTAGTATTTCTGTACCTGTGCTTCATCAGCTGACTGAGGTGAAGTCTCCCCTCCTTCAGACTTGACTGCTTCGCCCGTATCGCTCTGCCGATTGCTCATCTCCCCATCTGTGATAGTGTTGTCATGTCCGCTGCTACTGTGGCTGGAGCAGTGCTGGAACGTGTCTGCGGAGTGAGGGAGGTGCGAAGAGCTGGAGGTGGAGGTCTCCTGATGGAGAAGGGATATATGGCAGTTCCAGCCGGCTTCAAGCCCAAGCTTCTCAGAAAATACCTGTTAGATAAAAGTTAAAATATGTAAAAGGGCTGTGGCTGGAGTACTGATGGAACATGTTTCCAGTATGAGGGAGGTAGAGGTCTCCTGGTGGAGGAGGGATATATGACAGTTCCAGCCATGCTTCTCTGAAAATACCTACAGAAAGACGATTGAAATTCAATTTCAATAAACAAGAAAAATATCATTATAGGACAAAAAGAAGTGACAAAGATTGGCCCTGTGATACAATCATGATTGAGCTTGAGATATATGGTAAATAAATATGAAGATGAGAAGGTTGCTGACGTTTAGCCTAAAGACCCAGCTTCTATGAAAATACCTATGGGATGAAATGTTCAAATACATCTTTAATAAAATGTGAGTTGGCCTAACATTTATTGAAATAGTGATCCTAACATTTAAAATATTTTGATGAGTGTAAAGTTCTATGAATAATAATTATGTATTTACTTTCTAACAGACCATATTTAAATTCAATCTAATTCAACCTTATTGTGTCATAAAAGAGAATTTATTTCAAATAAAACTGGTAAATTGCACCTCAATTGCTCAAATGTAAGTCATTTAGAAATGGACCAATAATTTAAAAAAAAAAAGAAAAAAGAAAGAAAAAAAAAAGATGGTATACCGAAGAAAAAGAGACAAGAAATAGATAAAGAGATGAAAGGATGGTAAAAATATATCAAGATCACTCAATAGACTCCTAAATCGGTAAATCGGCCCCAATTTGTGTGCTGAGTTCAGAACACCCCCCCCCCCCCCCCTACAAAAAGAGGATGTGAAAAGGTGGAAAGGTATAAACAATGATACATCAACCTACCCCAACTTTATATCATAGCAAAGAATCATAAAATTTTCGGAAGAGTTATATAAAGTCATGTGAATATTTACCCTGCTTCTCAATTCCTGGTCCCGTGAAAAGTGAACAAATCGTATACAGGCGTTGTCCAGCTGCTCCAAGAGGGCTACGATGTCTGATTTGGCTTGATAGTTACTGGTTACCATGCCGATGAAGATCTGCCCACATTGAGACCTGGGTAGGAGATAGAGAGCGATGCAACAGGTTGTATCATCAACATCATCATCATCATCATCATCATCATCATCATCATCACCACCACCATTACAATCATAATCGTCATCATCATCATCACCATCATTATTATCATCATCATCATCACCACCACCACAATCATCATCATTATCATAATCACCACCACCACCAAAATCATCACAAACACCACCACCATCACAAATACCATCACCATCATCATCATCACCATCATCATCATCATAATCACCACCACAATCATCATCGTTATCATCATCACCACCACCACCAAAATCATCACAAACACCACCACCATCACAAATACCATCACCATCATCATCATCATCATCATCATCACCACCACCACAACCACCCTCATCATCCTTACCACCACAATCCCAATCATCATCATCATCATCATCTTAATCATCATCATCATCATCATCATCATCATCATCATCATCACCATCATCTTCATCATAATCATCATCTTCATCATCATCATCATCATCATCATCATCATCACCATAATCATCATCATCACACCACCGCAATCATCATTATCACTACCACCATTACAACCACCCTCATCATCACCACTACCACCACCACCACCACCACATTCATCATCATCACCACCACCATCATCACCATTACCACCACCACCACAATCATCATCATTATGATTCTCAATCTAAACTATTTACCTGTAACATTCATCTGCACTCCTGATGGCTCCATTTTTATTCATAGTAGAATCAAGACTATGGTACTTCCTAGTCCGATGAACATCTGTATGCCGCTCTCTACTCGTATCCATATCCCAAGATGATCTATGGATGATAAATAAGTACGATATAATACACCCTTCTTCTCATATATTCCTAAACGCATGTCTGAGAACAATAGACAGACATCTCCTTATACTCTAGATTTTCTATAAGACTGCAGTCAATATTTCAGTAGGGCCAAAAAATCAAAATTTTAAGGAAAATTGACAGGATTGGAGCAGGGGTAAAATGATGGCTTTTAAAATGTCAAAAACTAATTTAAAGGTAATTCCATCCACATGACCCAGTCATAAACTTTCTGATGAGGGGTTCAAAAAAAATCATAGTTAATATTAAATTTCAACCAAACTACATGCATATCAATTGTGAAAAAAATAAGGTAGAAATAATTTTTTTTTAAACCCCTCATGATTCTGATGATCCCACTCATCTTTAAATTCAGTTGATTCAATTATCATATATATACAAATTTGCTTAATAATAATTGCTCAACATTGTTTTTTATATCATATTTTTTCTGGATAAAAAATGTAATTTCTAGATAGTACCTGGCCAAGCCTGGGATTTCATTCATATACTGGTCATTAGGACGCTTATGATTTCCAGGTAACTCAATGTAGAACTCTCCAAGCCGACTATCGATAGGCTCTGCCATAGGCTGGTATGCAAATGCTGTGCAGTAGGAGGAAAGGGTAGCTCGCTGGTAGAAATCTAGAATCTTCTTGCTGTAAATACCAAGAAAAAAATATGATATGAACTGGAAAGTGTGTTACGAATTTGAGAAAGCAATTTAAATGAGATACTTAACTCAGACAATGATGTGAATGGAGGAAAAATACAATGATTAAACTGTGAAAACTTCAGCAAAATCTAACAGATCCATTCAAAAGTTATGAATTTTCAAAATTTCTACTTCCATCCCTCATGGGATCCTTATCGGCTCCCTTCAGGTACGAAATGGGTGTCAACATGGAGAACTCTCTATCCACTTTGTGCACAGAATTGCACATTTTCTTCTTTTCCTAGAAAAGTAGACAAAATTGTACTTTTCTCTTCAAATATAATAAGGAGATATTGATTCTGCATGTACTTTTGGGTGAATCTTGTTGATTCCTTGTCTACCTTTCTTTTAAAGGAACAAAATGTGAAATAACACTGAAAAAAATTGAGAGAAAAATTTCATTACAAATTTTTAGAATAAAAAGTAATGCTGAACTATGAAGAAACTGTAATAACATAAAGTTTCATTTTCCTTACCATTCATTCTCTGTCAGTGAATAGAGGTCAGAGCCATCCCAGAATTCCGAGCAAAGGTCAAGAAGGAGGCTAGCACTTCCTTGGGTCAAGAGCTGTTGACAGCCTACCAAATAGAAATAGAATATCGATTTTGAAAATAGGTAATAGGAACACAAAGATGAGTCAGGGAAAAACTTGAAAAGTTGTGTATTTTTTTTTAATTTTGAAGAACAATTGTAAAACACAATCCAAAAGTAGGATTAGAACAGAGAACCATCTCATAAGATATTTCAAATATCTCATATTTGTCCACATTCACCTCATATTGAGTACCATTTTTAAATACAGGGAGGTGTTTCACCAAGATAAGAAAGACTTTACGCACGACTTTACGTTCGACTGGTACCCCTTCTTGTGCGTAATTGTTCACATTATTACGCGCATTCAGCGCAAGAATTGATACCAGTCAAACATAAAGTTGTCGTCCAACTCTAAGTAAAGCATAAATCCATTCCATCAAATGAAAGGCATTTTGTATGTGTCAATATTCCTAAATTCTCTAGTAAAATGCAGAAGTACACAAAATTAACAATTTGGTACTGGCTTAAATAAAACTTCTATCGAGCTACTTAATGATTTATTTTCATATCACTTTTATATTGAATGAAATTGACATCAGGAGTAATTCCTGTATTTTGTTTATCAAAATATGTTTCATGAAAACGTTAAAGGTTAAAAGTAAGAATAAAGCTGAACAAGAGGGACAAGTTCAAACTATGACTCACCTGTACCGTCTTGTTTGACCAACACTGACAGTGTATGAGGAGCTGGGATACGCTTCTTGATGAAGGGTAAGGTAATATTATTTTAAAACTAAGAATAGAGCTGAACGAGAGGTTCGCTCTACAACTCACCTGTATTGTCTTGTTTGACCAACACTGACAGTGTATGAGGAGCTGGGATACGCTTCTTGATGAA
>BQKZ01001018.1:95149-105985 GCA_036244855.1 Temnopleurus reevesii
CACTTTAGGTTATAACTTTTCCAAAACTTGTTAATTTTTCGTACAATCTTTTGTACAACATGTTCATGATATCATGTTTCTTTTTGAGTAGATTTGAAGACAAAATTTGGCGATAAAAATATTCGCTTTTACCAAAACTATACTTGGGCTTTAACAGATAAATCATTCTGATAACCAGTGTACCAGTAGCTTTATAAAGACCCTCTCATCTCTTACTTTCTGAAAAGCTCTTTTTCAACAAGTAAAGGTCATAATGATGCAAATTAATGACTACAGAATATCATATTTCTGAATCTGATACAGTAGGAGTATGATATCAGCTATCAATCAAAGCTGTCAAGAATCTATTCTACACAAATCGCAATGAAATAAGCTGTAATTTTTTTTATGGGGATTTATTTATGATGAATTTCAAGAGTCCCACAAACTTGTTACAATTTTTCACCCATTATTAATGCCTATATACTTTTTTTTTTGCACAGCTGAATGACTCTCTTTATTTAGCTTCCAAATCCTGACTGGTAGTACATGTACAATGCATAACATTTTTTCCACATCAAAACAATAGTAAAAACATACATATACCTATATTCTTAGGTACAATATATTTTCAAAGCACCATCCTGTAATCTGTAAATGTTTATATCTGAAATTTTGTCACTTTGCTCAAATGCATGTAAATGTATACTACATGTATGTGACTAGCTTTTACAGAAACACGTTTGTTGACAGCAAAATAAAAATGGCTGTGAATTTTAGCTAAATATGTGTTCTTATTAACAGTAGTATGACAAAATTTACTAAAAATTTAACTCTACAGTTACATCATCAACATGATAAAAGAAAAAAAGTAAAGAGAGAAATAAGTGTGCGAAGAAACTGTCTAATAAGGGGGAAAAAATAATAACACTCTGTTCACAGTCATAGATAAATAGTGTTGCGTGATTTTCAGACTGAGCTATCAGACTGTTTCAACATTCTTGACACCGCACAAACCGACTTTCAACTCAAAATCAAAGAAGAGCATTTTATCAATTGGACAAAACCCCAACTCAATCAGTTATACAATTACAATAATGCTCTCAATCTACAGTGTAACTACTCTCTTCAATTCACTGTTATGTAACTGTCCTCTACTTGACCTTTAATTTTTTTCATTCCTCTCAATTTTTATACTGTACCTCATTATTTGGGTTCAATTGCCATGAAATCACATTTTTTACATATTGTTCATTGCCTTAAATGCTATATAAACCCTAACTTGTAAGTATTATTCAAGCTGAAGATAAAGCGATGCCACTTCGAAACATGTTCTTATTAAAAAGTTGTGTTCTCTTTGTTATAATATTATTCAAATTCATATGGCGTCGTTCTTTCGGAAAACTAAGCTATATATTATTATATGGAGGTTTGAAGTTTTAAATTAAACCGCACATGATTAGATTATGATTTTCAAAGTGCAATCAGATAATTGTAGCCCTGAATATTCAACGGAATGGGAAAAGGACCAAATGAAAGAAAATAAGTTACAAAGAGATATCAATCTTCAGTATAAACTCTGGAAAATCCCCAAAATTCACCCTCTGACCTTACATTATAGGCAGGATATCCGGTCTTGTTCATAAAATACAGGATCATGATATTGCTTCACAACAGATAGTGCTCTATGAAACATTCTGAACTTTGAAACAGTATTGTATGTAGATTAAACATATCCTTGTTATGAGAGCAAAAATAATGCTTTTTAACTTCCCTGATTATAAGTGGAGCCCTTTTCAAGACAAATAGAAGTTCCAAATATAAGCTCACTCATAATCTGATGAGAAATGTTGAGTTTTACCCATAGATCTTGAAAAAAAAATCCAGAATATCGCATTAATATCTATAAAATGAATGAATTAAAATCACTAATTTATACACTATTTTAGGGAATAATTTTCCTGGTATCGCATCGCAATTTGCTATGCATTTTAGCAGGATTGCTACATGTATACAAAATATATTTTGTGTAGCCAATTTTTCACAAACAGCTGTATACAGGTGTAGTATAGAATTTGAAAAGTTTCCTCATGTGAAAAGTAAAATTACTTCCTGCATTTTATATATGTGGTATTCTCAATAATATTGATTAAAGGCGTTTTCCGATAATTCTGCTGAGTTTCAGGAAATTGAGGGTTTTTTTTTGTAAACTATATTCAGAGATCATTCTAAAGTGATTTGATTACTTTATCAATACAATTGGTTTTTTTTAACTCAAGGTAAACTTCAATTTTTTTTCCAGAGCACTTGAAAAAAAATACATATATTTCTATTTTGCCAAGGACCATCACTTATTAAAATAAACAAGACTCTACAAGTTTTCTGGAGAGATAAGATAAAATAAAATTAAAGGGATTATTTCCTCATTTTCCAGGGCACTTCAAATAATTGCAATAGGAGAGTGGTTTTCCTCTTGAACTTGATCTTCAGTATGATGGTGCAGTGGTTCTGACTCTCACCTTTCAACCAGTGAGTCTTAATTCAAATCTCATCTATGGGGCTAATTTCTTTGACCAATAAATTTACCACATTGTACTGCACTCAACCCAGGTGAGGTGAATGGATACTGGGTAGAAATATTCTTTAAACTGCTGTATTCTGTGCTAAAGCCGGTGTAATGATACATGTCATACAAACAAATGCCTGAATCAATCAGTAGAGTGGATATATACATGTAGACAAAATATACACCCAGACAATAATGTACTGTCAGTAAATGAAGAAAAATCAGATGAACAAACTGTGAAAATTTGAGCAAAATCGGATAATCCGTTCAAAAGTTATGAATTTTCAAAGTTATTATTTCCACTTGTGCTGGGCATCCTTAGATTGGCAACGTATAGCCAATTAGCATAATCTGTGATGTCATACATGGAGAACTCCTCATGCACTTTGTATATAAATGTATTGAAAATGGATCACTATCATATTTCAAGTGATGAATCAGCACCGTTCTTTCTGGAATGCTTGCAGAATTGTTGTGGCTATAATATATGTAACTGAAAAAACAAAATTTTGTCTACTTTTCTGGAAAAAGAGGAAAATGTGACATTCTATGTACAAAGTGAATGGAGAGTTCTCCATGTTGGCAGCCATTTTGTTCCTGTACGGTGCAAATTTGAGGAGCCCATGAGGGGTTTAAATCAAAACTTTGAAAATTCATAACTTTTGAATGGATAGTCGGATTTTGCTCAAATTTTCACAGTTTAACCACTGTATTTTTCTTCATCAACTGAGCGCACTCAAATGTCTGGGTGAAGTTCCCCTTTAAGATTAAAAATCCCTTGGCGAAAGTTACCCTTTTCCAGAGCAGACAAAATGTGAGCAATATTTGGAATGTGATCCAAATATTTTTTCTTTCGAACACCATGCCATTCATTAAGAAAATGGGTTGAAATTTGGAAATTTATTTAAGAAAAGAGGGTATGCATTTCTTTCATTGACTCCCGTCTCAATGAAACAGATATGTATGCGGATACCTTTAAATGTATACATGTGACGTTTGAAGTAATGTTCTATGAGGCAATACAGTCTGATCAAGACATGTTATGGTTATTTGATTTTGATAAGAATGTAGGCTTTCAATGAGAGCTTAAATATTAATTAATCATGGCCACAAAATCAGTCTTTTACCAGTCCAATCGACACCAAAGAATGTCCATATTTATTTACAAACATAAGTATAACAAATCATTTAAAAAATATTTAAAAATACAAAAAACTGCCTTCTTTAAAATTTGTTCTATTCATTATTTCCACCCTAATCAATTTCAACCCCAACATTTTGACACTTGCCTGATACTTGGAGCATTACCTTTTTCAGGCATTTAAACGTACATGAAGAAAACTGGTATGATTTTTACATACATACAAGTATGTAAGTGCACATTTTCTTACTGAAAAACTTCACTCAACGTGGTTTAAAGGTAGAATACTTCTTTTGCAGCCTAAAATTTGACTTTCCAAGATTGTTGTGTTATGTTGAAGAGTACTAAATGTTAGAACTTATCACCAATCAATTAAACACAAAGATTGGTCATGATGGGCGCATTTATAGTTGTTCCAATAATTATTCTTCTATTCGGGCCTCAAACTAATGAACCGTGCGTTCAAAATTCAAAACAGCCGTTGACCCCTCGTTGACCAATAGCTCAAGAGTCTCTCTCTCAGTGCGTATTCCGCATAGTGTGGCAGTGTATTGAAATGCGCACTATATGTGCTCATTATGCTTTGTCAGGGTGCTACAAAATTTTTTCGCACCACTTGCCCAGTCGGGCATGTTGCTTTTCAAATCACTTGCCCGAACACAAATTCCTATTGCCTAAAACACAATCAAGCAAACAAAAGCAACTGCACATCAATCTAATTGGGTTTAGTTGTCACTGAAGTTGGTCAAATGTTAGCTCTTGCAACTGGATATGGCCTAATAATGAAGAATTTATGGACAGACCAAACTGTATAGTTACTAGACTTTAAAGCGAATATCGAGTACTTGCAAAGAACTTCAATTTGGAAAAATGAATGATTAAAATAATCTTATGTTACAACCAAAGCACAACGTGACTTGTGTAGACAAGGGAAAACTAATATGATAACCTCAAACCGGTTAAAAGCGAAATTATGTCATTCTCCACGTGCTCTGTCCACTGCAGCAAACACAGGAAGCAGCGCGTGGGACTGGTATAAAATCTGTCGGCCCGACATGGCCCAATTTTGACCCTTTATTTGCACATTTCTCTGCCATTATACATTTTCTTGCAAAACACTTTGGCACATATTATTTATTCATAGTTCTGAACATTCTTCTCACATTTTGTGCGATTCTGTGAACATTTATTTTATTTTTTTAACAAATACCAGAATATATCTTTAATATCATCACTTGCCCGATCGGGCAAGTGACAATTTCATTTGCTTGCCCGATGGCTCAATTTTGTTGCCCCAGGCATTCGGGCAAGTGAGTTTGTAGCGCCCTGTTTGTGTGTGTGTGTGGTACCGTAATACGCTAGGAGTATCGCAATACCGTTGGTGTCAAGATGAATTATGATAGAATAGATTTTTATTTGAATGAAATATTCTGGACTACCCGGTACATTCGACCAAAATACTTCATGGAGGTTATTATTTTGGCATATCTGAGGTACACAACAAGTTGTAAGCATAACAGTAATGTGTGCAAATGTAGTTTTCTACCTTTAATAGTACAGACACATCACTTTGCAAAAAAAATCATGTTAAAAGCAGCTTAATTTGGAAATAACAAGGATATTATCCCACCTCAGTTATTGTTCAGTGTTTACCTGGCCAAGCTAAATATCATTATTGGCTCAAAACCAACATCATAAATGCTTAATTTTTCAATGGAGTTTCCCCTTTTACACGGTTTATTAATGAAAAACAAGTTTTGACATTTTAATCTGGCAGCCATGTTGGTTAAATTGTATTAACCTTGTATAATTATATATGTATGGAAATGATTAATAACAAAGAGCTTCTGATAATTGCCTGTACATACCGTTCAGAATACGCTGAAGTGAGAAGTGGTAATTTCCTTCTTTCTTATAACACCTTGATTCGTTTTAAAATATGTCTGGTTGGAATTGATAGGAAAGCAGTCCATGTTCACAATTGATAGTGCTGAGAAACACCATCAAATTTTATTCTCCTTATGCCTTTCTTATGCTATTCTGTGTTATTTTCCACTCGCTTATTCTAGTTTTGTGCGTGCATTGAGCCCTAAATCTTACTTCATTTGGCTCCTTACAAGTCACATGTATTATTATTATTGAAGAAAAAATAAAATCCTGCACTTTTGATAAAGTTTAAAAAAAAGATGACAAAATAATGATGAAGAAGAATATAATGAATAAAAAAAATAATAAAAAGAATATCAAACTAGATACATTAATAGCAGTAATACATCTAGATATTGTAAAAGAACCTTCGATTCATATTCACTAAATACACTCTGCTGTGTTCGAGATCCAGTGAAAAAAAGATAAAAGATTTAATAGAAAACATGTAGAGAGTGAAAGGAAACAAAACAGTCCCAAACACCCTGTCTTCATATCGCAATCCAAATTATGTAACAGTAGTAGGAATATAAATCTAACGGCCTAAAGACGTCTTAAATTTTAATTTGATTTAAACAAGGCAATGATCATTCAGCATTTCACCCCACAGTGCTCTAGTCTACAATCGCAAACCATTGTATCGTATTATAAATCAAAATGCAGAAATCAAAATACCGTAGACTGACTGCATGATTAGAAGCAGTCTGTTGGTTTTTCACTAAACTTTACATTGACATTTACGAAGCTCAAATGCATAGATTTTTTTCCAACCTTTGAGATTCAACCTTTGAAATGATCATGATCGCACAGCGTAGTGTCTGGGAATGCAGACTAGCACGTATCTATAGCATCCAGTTGATGCGTATGGTTAGCCGGGTATTGACAGATTACGGTACGACGATGACTGCTGACTAATACTGCGACTAATTTGTTGCTTCCCTACCTTGGCCTGTCATTATGATCATTGCAGCGGCAATAGCTATAGATGCAAACCGCCGCTCGAGATACACGTTTCTTAGAAATTTTCAGGATTTGGAGGATCAACAAATTTGAAAAACAAATAACTTCCATTTTCTCATCAAATCCTGATAATCATGATGGTTGTATAACGATTGAAGGCACTCACTGCAAGTAATATTTTAAAGGGAAATACTTTATACTGAAGTATAATATGATGATACTTGATGATTAATATAAAATGTAATGCAGACTTTTGCACTAAAGATAATTTCAAATGGAAATCCAATACTACTAGAATCTATCCCACATATCAATGCACATAAAATGAATACAGAGTCCTGAACATCATGTATGGGGGTGTTGTTCAAAAGTTGCAATTGATCACAAATCAACTGAAAATCTGTTGTAAATTGTAACGTGCATTTTCATTCGCGCATAACGTGTGGTTTTAACAAGACACGCATGAAGCATTGATTTTGATGGGCACGTTCCGTTCAACTGCAACTTGCGATCGATTACAACTTTTGAACAACACCCCCTAAGTCTATTTCATTCCATGTCCATAGGAGCAATAGTACACAAATAACAGGCAAATTAAACAGAATGTTATTCAAATAACAATAGACCAGTTCATTATTTTAAATTGATATATATATATAATTGAATAATTCTTGCCTTATCCCAACATGAATGAACACTGATTGACAGTGCTTTATCGAGAAGCTGAGAAAAAAATCTCATGCATTCTCGGGTAGGAATCATTCAATTGATATATATGTTTAGTTCTACCCTATACTATAGTTACATGGTATTCCTTAAAGGTCCACTTTTATGACAATATATGTTGACTTGTGATTATATATGATACCCTTACCATCACCTTTGTGAGTGGGAGAGCTCCCAAATGTTTCCCATATATTTTATAATAATTTTTCTTTATATTTTAGAGGGACATTTTGGGAACGCCCCTAAAAATTCTCTTCATATGCAAAGAACTGTATATGAGGTCATATACAGTACTATGCATATGAAAAGAATTTTTAGGGGGCATTTGTGGAAATCCCTTGGAGAGGAACTTATTTGATTTACAAAAGATATTAAGATGTAATTACACCTGACATGAACATTCTTTGAATCATTCTTCATCATGTCTTATGTTAATTGGGAAATATTTACAACTGCCCATTATTAAGAGAGGTTAACTTGGTGAACAATAAAGATGGAATGCAATTACTGCTTAATGGAGTATGAAGGGAATGTTTCCACAATTCTATCAATAGAAACAACAGGCTCAATTGTGGAATGATTCAAGGTATGTTCACGTCAGGTGAAAGTACGTTCTAATATCCTTTGTAAATAAAATAAGTTCCTCTTCAAGGGATTGCCACAAATGCTGCAAAACATTCTATTCATATGCATAGTACTGTATATGACCTCATATACAGTACTCTGCATATGAAGAGAATTTTTAAGGGGCGTTCCCAAATTGGCTCACTAAAATATAAAGAAAAATTATTATAAAATATATGGGACACATTTGGGAGCTCTCTCATCGACAAGGTTGATGGTAAGGGTAACATAGATCACCACAAGTCAACATGCATTATCATAAAAGTGGACCTTTAAAATGCTTGGTAACAATTGAACTGCAATACTTGGAATCCAGCTTGCATACGTGTACACTACTTGTTGCTATGTTGGGCAAGCCTTAGGCAATATTTCAGGTTTGCTATGTTGGGCAAGCCTTGGGCAAGATTTGGGGTTGTCAAGAACAATCTTTGAGTACAGAGCAGGGAATAATCTTACTTTCCACATTCGATTAGCTGTTTCAGAAATTGAGGAAACTTTTAGAATTCTTTACTATAATACAGTTTTATGTGAAAAAGTTGCTACACAAAATATATTTTGTATAGCAATCCTGCTAAAATGCATAGCAAATTGCTATGCGATACCAGTATGCGTAAAATTTGCATCGACATACATGTACATCTGCCTATTGCAGTCACATGCTAGTGAATTCAAGTTACAGAAGTTATGTCGGGCAAGCCTCGGGCAAGCTTTCGGGTTGTCAAGAACAACCTTTGTGTATAGAATACGCATAAAAATCTATTAGTAAATCCACCTATTGCAGTCACATGCTAGTGAATTCAAATTACAGATGACTGTCCATTTATAGTTGGTCTCTGATTTAAATGAAGACAACACTTCCTACATCGATCGTCACACGCTCGAAACGGGAAGTTCCTCTTTTCTTTGCGACCGATGGAGCAAACTATCCTCTCACAAAAGGAACAATACAAATATCTGACCTTAAATGAACAGGGCTTAAAGAGGGAAATCCCCTAACAAATTGAAGTTGAATTGATGAAGTGATTTTTTTTATAAGTACACAAGCAATAATTTACCTGGTATCGCATCTCAATAGACCACTTACTTTATGAATTCAAATTTTATGCAAGCTTCTTTGTCAAACGCACAATCACAAATTATTTGTTCACCATATAAAAATAATAGTTGTTCAATAGAAGGAATGTAGAGAGCTTACAGAGGTTGTTGCTAGGTTAGTAAAGCTACAATGTTTATCCAACCTAGCAACATTAACGTATGCAAGTAGCATTCTGGTTATTGTACTCTCATTATTTGTTGTCATCTGAAAACAAAGTTCGTCTAGGGGCAAACATGAATAAATTTGAATACATTACCTCAATGTCTAAAACTGCTAATCAAATATGAAAACTAAATTACAACATAAATTAAGAGGGACAAAGGTACACATTCAGTTTATAACTAGGGGGAAACCGGAGCTACAGACATGTATGATATATCGCCTTAAAAGTTAATAAAGGTTAATTTCACATGCAATATTTCCTCTTGGCACAACTCCACTCAAAACAGGGAACCTAATATAGGGTGTATCAGTTGCACCAAACAAGTTTTGACTACACTGTACAGTTGCCTGACAGGGGTGTTGCTAGAAACTTGAAATCAATTGAAATGTTAACCACAGAACCCCCACCATTGGGAACTAATGATTTCAGCAACATGATAATTGCATGATGAATGAAAAGAATGCCAACCACATAGCCAACTATCACCTCTACGATTTCCTCCCTTTACATTGTTTGGAGCGACGTTCACATTTGTAATGTATAATTTGTAAAAATATCCGTGCAGAATGCATACATGTACTGTATTTCTTGCCCAAGAACATATTTACAGGTATATCTATTATGGTATTTGGAATACAATTTGCAAAATGAAGATTACCTACAAGTTGACAAATCTCTGATCATGGATATGAATGCACACTATGAAAACGCATATATCAAATAAATATTTGCATGCATATTGGGGTAAATGGTTTGTCAATTTGGATGTGATCTCCCATATGTTGCTATTGCAGGCATACCTCGGGCATGCTTTTGGGTCGTGAAGGACCATCTTTGTGTTTAGAGTACTGCATCTACATGTACCAGTAAATCCGTCTCTTGAGAGGTGTGCAGATCTTGGTCTACTGTATCCGATTTGGGATTATATTGACTGCGCGGCAAATCAGATTAAAAGTTCAGCACATAAAGAGTTAATGTTAATCTGTATCCCATCTTTGCACGACATCAGGCCCATATGACATCCTTCACAAGGCAATTAAAAACCAGATTGCTATCCCAATTTGAGAATAGCAGCTTAACAATATCACTTTATAACCCTCTGCTCGACAACAGTGACACCTTATAAATCTTAACCCACGCACAAGACGATATGCGACGGATGATAGATAGACCTAGAACTTGATTACAGATCCCTGTGTATTTCCAGTTTATCCGGTAATACAAATGCAGCTCCTTCCCTCAAACCATCAGACACTAGGGGTGGTGTTGTTCAAAAATTGCAATTCATTGCAAGTTGTTAGAAGGGCATATCATGCGTGAATGAAAATGCGTGTTACACTTTGCAACTGATAAGCAGTTAATTTGTGATCAATTGCAACTTTTGAACAACACCCCCTAAGACACGCTCTCTCAAATAGAACTGCCCTCTGTAAAGCAGTTCAAGTGAGCCCCAGAGGCATCCTGCTATTAGGGTTCTGTTTCATACATTGTAAGGCCCTTTGTTAATAGATCTACACAGGACTCTATGGCCCGTATTCCGATAGCGAGGTTTAAGTTAACCCTGGTCTAAATCTGTGGTTTAAGTATGGAGAGCCAAAAGAGGCTTGAATCTATAATAGTCAATGTTTAATTTACCAGCACATTTGGCACTCATA
>BQKZ01001019.1:0-22939 GCA_036244855.1 Temnopleurus reevesii
GTCAAATAGTCCCTGACTTTAAAATGAATGATGCATTCCTTAAGAGGATCTACCGGGTGAAAATTCACATTGCCATTTCTCTGAGAGAGAGCAAAGTTCCAAGAATAAACCCTTAACCTTGAACTTTGAATGTCCTTATAAAGTCTATGAAATAATATTTCACACTTTTTCAAAAGATATGAATCGGTATTATTAAGTGAAAACCCTATGAGCAATTTCTTGCAACACTTTCCTGTTGCAGATTCCCATTCCTTTTGCCGCACCCAATTTAGGAAAGCGCAACACCTTTGTCTTTTAATATAGCTCAAGTATGCTCGACCGCAATCCATATTTTTTTTCTCTAACCCAGTTTTCTACGATTTCAGGTGGATGAAAAACGTGTCAAAGTGAGCCCTGGAGATGGATACAGAGCGGGACTAGATTGGCTTACACTCTCAAACTTACTCCAAATCTGCCCAAATCTTCATGGACGCGGCAACATGAATTAAACATTCTGTTTAGGGGGACAAGTATTCTCTCATGCGGAATGTCATATTATTTAAAACTGAGAAGAAATAAGTCAAGCAGCTTTTTTCTCATCTTATTTTATCATTCATATTGCTGACTGTAAGAAATGGCTTAATATTTTTCTGGAATGTCATATTCTGCATTTAACTGACAATCAAAATCTTTGAAAAATATTCAACCTGAACCCAAGGCTTTATGAGGATCTCCTTTCTATCACTTGACTTTCAACATGGGGTACCAGTTTGAATCCAATGCACCAATGAAGTTATAATTTCTTCTAGAATTCTTCCAGAAGAAATTTATCCAAAGTGGTGTGCACTCTACCCAGGTGGGGGGGGGGGGGCAGTGAGTATCCAATAAAAAGTAACCTTACTTTCCTCAAAAAGGAGCATGCATTTGTGCATTCCAAAGCACAACAAATACAACAGAATTACAGAAGAAGTTAGGTAATAACAGGGTAGGGACGCTTGTGAATTGTCAATCAAAATCTTTGAAAAAATATTTGACCTGAAGCCAAGGTTCTGTGGGTGTATCCCTTCTATTAATTGACTTACAACATAGGGGAACCAGTTTCAATCCCATGCACCTATGACACTAAAATCCAGAAGAAATCTATCCAAAGTGTTTTGCACACCATTCAAGTATGGGAACCAGTGGGAACGCAATAGGAAGTGACCTTGTATTGCTAAAACAGGAGTTTGTGCACACCAAAGCACAACTCATGTTAAGAAAGACAAATAGATAAAGAGAAAGTTAATTGAATACAAATCAAACATGGAAAGGAGGCTTATCAATTGCCCATCTTCCAAGTTGCAGGTCCAAAATCAGGTCAATCCTTGCACCCTAGACAAGACATCATGAATTAATCAACAAAAACATTTGACAACATAAACCTGAAGTAAGCAGCTTAGCATTAAGTAGATTTTTAAGCCATGTCTTGTCTCAGAAGGTGACAATTTTGACAGGAAGCTAAGTATCTTAGGAAACATCTTACCGTTTTTCAAAGGTTAAATGTCAAACAAGTAGGACTTCAAAATCACGCCATCTATTAGTTAAAAGAAGAGACCCAAATATTGAATGGCAATCAAATAGGCCATCTATTTTCATGATTGAGTTTGTTTGAAAGCACGTTTAAAAGGTTGCCTACTGAATTCTTAGACTTTGTCCAAGGGCCAACAGGTATCAGTAAAATAACAATCAATGTATGCTAAGGCATAATTTCCAGCTGAAAAATAAAAAGTTGTGCCACTCTCTTATTTCCCATCCAATCATTAAATATATGATGATCTTTAAAGACAAGGATTAAAGAGTTAAAATAGGACAAACTAAATAATGATAATTGGGATACTATGTCCACATCTACCTCAGATTTCATTGCAAAAAAAAAAACGAAGAAATCATATTGTACACAATTTGGAACAGATGGACTCGGCGTATTAAGAATAAAACATAATTATTAGGATACCCTGATTGTATAGAATTTGAAGAGGAAGGCTGAATATACAGGTTCAGTGTTCTGCCATGTCCATATCTAACCAAGATCTCACCAGGCAGATGAAGACAGAAAGAATAAGTGGAAAATATCTATGGTAAAAAAAGGAATCAAACAGTCTAGAGAAATGTTGGAATAAGGAGATAGCAGATTATTTGTGAAGAGTTGGGTTACCTGTTATTAAAGTGTTATATGTCCATATCTACCCAAGATTTCTATACAAGGATTGAGAAAATGAGAAGAAAGGATGATACAAGAAAGGGAAAGGCAACATCAGGAAATTAAAATCAAATACTCAGGGAGGACCAAAAGGTTAAAATAGAATGAACAAAAAGAGAAATAACAAACTTAATTCATGCAAAGTTCACATCAACCATAGATATCACTATACTAACAAGTTTACTCTAAAAGCTGTAATTTTTCTTTTGCTTGTTTTAGTTATTTTACTTATCTTTAAATAGACTCATACTCGTCAACTTCATTACAAAGACTTTCCAAACATAACAATTGCAGACTGCTCATATATCAACAGGTATGAATTTGTTTTAAAGATGTATGTATACGTAGGCTACAAAAAGTAACTCGCTACATAATGCTCGTTTTTAAGATATGGGATCATTTGCTTTCTTATGAGATTTAAATATGATGAAAACATCTTTTGCATCCCAGTTCAATCTTTCTCCTTCATTACAAATGTCTACAGCTCTCCTAAGGCATAATAATAGAGGGGATGAGCATAAAAGCCAATTACAATTTCTCAAGCTATAATGAAGGGAAAGGATAATCTTGGGAGATCAAATTAATTACATGTCCATCGGGGTTATATATGGTTTAGCTTATAAATACTGGCATTTCTCTATTCTACTTTAAAGAACATCATCCATCAATTTATCAAGGGAGCAGTTACAATTTCTGAATAATTTAGGAATACCTAAGAGCCACCCACAGATCAGATACTAAATGATTCGCATACACGAAACGCACAGTTAAAGATCGAGAATTAAGCGTTATTTTCATTTTTTTTTGGCTTGTTTGGAAATTTGGAACTTTATTTCACTTTATTGACATAGTAAGTCAATATTTTGAAATAATTTTGTTTATCAGATTCAGATATTAACTTTGATGTGTAATAGTATACATTCAGAAGGTAAGTGTTCAAGCTTTTTTTTCTATAGATAGAATGAACTTTGAAATAAGAGTTACTTTCTAAGTTGTTTTTTTTTTTTTTTTTTTTTTTGCCTAGCTACCCTTTTGAAATAAAAACAAACAAAATAAATCCTGCTTTAACAAGTATTTAACTTGATCCCTGGAAACATGGCTTCAGACTTCAGTATTCAACTGTGGACGCATAATTTTGTTAAGAATCATTTAGGTATTGCTTGAACTCATAGTGCAATGGCGACAGTTTAGGCATGAAAGAAATGGCATTTTGACCTTCACCTTAACCATGTACTGTTGTGTAATTTCTGAGGTGGTTCATTAAAGCACTTGGAGGACTTTACTAACAGACATTGATTGGGAGGTAGGAGAGAAACAAGGAGAGGAAGATGGAGAAAAGGATGGGCAGAAAGGGTAGGGGTGATGGAGGAGACACAGAGGGACAGATGATCAGGGAGAGGGAGGGTGAGATGAAGGGGGAGAGGTAGGGGGAGGGGTACTGGTAGAGGGAGAGGGGGGAGGGAGAGGGGGAAGGGAGATGAAGAGGGAGATGGGGAGGGTGAGGAAAGAGAGGAGTGAGAGGTGGACAGGAATAGGAGGAGGGGTGGCAAAAGCAATTAGAAGGGAAGAGAGATGGGGATAGATGATGGGACAGGGGAAGAGAGCGGGAGAGGTGGGGAGAGATTGGGATAGATGAGGAGAGACAAGGATGGATGGAGGGATAACATGAGAGTTTGAAGGCTAAGAAAAAGAAAGACAGAGTCGAAACCTGCAAAAGAGACAAGAAACTAAAACAGTAAGTTAGCATGAGATAGATACTGGGTCACATTTGTTTGGAATCTGTGAGTAGTGTTTTCATTCCCAGTAAATCCCCTCTTTTCCAGAGAAAGATTGGAAGTTGAAGACAGATTGTGCACTCATTGGGCAGTATCTACTGGACTAAAGCACAATTCCCTCTACTGACATTTCCCCTATCCTGGCTGCCTTACATAAACTGCATGAAGGTGGTGAATGTAGTCATGTTTAGGCATTATATCATGCTTATCCCAAACTGAGACTTATATAAAAGACATGGGTTCAAACACCAATTAATACAGTATTTTGCTGATAGGTTATTCCATTCCTAGAGCGGTAAGTTAATAAATGAATAAATCAATGAATAAACACATATATCAATAAATGAATGAATGAATAAATAAATAAATAAATAAATAAACAAATAAATAAATAAATAGATAAATGAAAAAAAGTATTAGATAAATGAATTAATCAAATATTAATAAATCCAAGCCGATGATGGAAGAACATAAATCCCTATTGCTCTTTGGTGGAACATCCTTATTATCCCAGTTTTATGCAACAAATGTAAACATTATTTTTCNTTTATTTCACTTTATTGACATAGTAAGTCAATATTTTGAAATAATTTTTTTTTAAGTGTTTTAAGTTAAGTGTTCAGGCTTTTTTTTTTTCTTTAGATAGAATGAACTTTAAAATAAGAGTTACTATCTAAGTTGTTGTTGTTGTTGTTGTTGTTGTTGTTGTTTTTTTGCTTAGATATAGGTCCAGGATAACATCATTTAAGTAAATAAAGTTAGTCTTTCAAAATAAACCAAGCTAACCTTTTGAAATAAAACAAACAAAATAAATCCTGCTTTAACAAGTATTTAATTTGATTCCTGGGAATATACATGTAGCTTCAGACTTCATTGTTCAACTGTGGACACATTTTCAAGACAAAATATAGCTTAAAACTAAAAATTTAATTTCGCTTTTAAAGAATCATTTAGGTATTGTTTGAACTCATAGTGCAATGACGACAGTTTAGGCATGAAAGAAAGTCATTTTGACCTTCACCTTGCCCATGTACTGTTGTGGAATTTCTGAGGTGGTTCATTAGAGCACTTGGAGGACTTTACTAACAGACATTGATTGGGAGGTAAGAAAGAGACCAGGGAGGTGTTTCACCAAGTCGTTCTTAAAGTTACGCACAACTTTATGTTCGACTGGTAGCAATTCTTGCATTGAATGCGCGCACTATTATGAATTATTACGCACAAGAAGGGGTAACAGTCAAACGTAAAGTTGTGCGTAAAGTCTTTCTTATCTTGGTGAAACACGACCCAGGAGGGGATAAGGGAGAAAAGGATGGCAGAAAGGGTAGGGGTGATGGAGGAGACACAGTGGGACAAATGAACAGGGAGAGGAAGGGTGAGGAGAAGGGGGAGAGGTAGGGGAGGGGTACTGGTAGAGAGAGACGGGGAGAGGAAGAGAGAAATGGGGAGAGGGAGGAATAGAGAGGAGGAAGAGGTGGAGAGGAAGAGGAGGAGGTGTGCAATGAAGAGAGTTTAGCATGAAAGGAATAGCATTTTGACCTTCACCTTGCCCATGTACTGCTGTGGTATTTCTGAGGTAGTTCATTAGAGCACTTGGAGGACTTTACTAACAGACATTGATTTGGAGGTAAGAAAGAGACAAAAAGGGGAAGAGGGAAAAATAGAGGGCAGAAAGGATGGGGATGATGAAGGAGACACAGAGGGACAGATGAGCAGGGAGGGGTAGGGTGAGGAGAAAGGGGGAGAGGTAGGGGGAGGGGTACTGGTAGAGGGAGAGGGGGGAGGGAGAGGGGGAAGGGAGATGAAGGGGGAAGGGAGATGAAGAGGGAGATGGGGAGGGGGAGGAAAGAGAGGAGTGAGAGGTGGACAGGAATAGGAGGAGGGGTGGCAAAAGCAATTAGAAGGGAAGAGAGATGGGGATAGATGATGGGACAGGGGAAGAGAGCGGGAGAGGTGGGGAGAGATTGGGATAGATGAGGAGAGACAAGGATGGATGGAGGGATAACATGAGAGTTTGAAGGCTAAGAAAAAGAAAGACAGAGTCGAAACCTGCAAAAGAGACAAGAAACTAAAACAGTAAGTTAGCATGAGATAGATACTGGGTCACATTTGTTTGGAATCTGTGAGTAGTGTTTTCATTCCCAGTAAATCCCCTCTTTTTTAGAAAAAGATTGGAAGTTGAAGACAGATTGTGCACTCATTGGGCAGTATCTACTGGACTTAAGCACAATTCCCTCTACTGACATTTCCCCTATCCTGGCTGCCTTACATAAACTGCATGACGGTGGTGAATGTAGTCATGTTTAGGCATTATATCATGCTTATCCCAAACTGAGACTTATATAAAAGACATGGGTTCAAACTCCAATTAATACAGTATTTTGCTGATAGGTTATTCCATTCCTAGAGCGGTAAGTTAATAAATGAATAAATCAATGAATAAACACATATATCAATAAATGAATGAATGAATAAATAAATAAATAAATAAATAAACAAATAAATAAATAAATAGATAAATGAAAAAAAGTATTAGATAAATGAATTAATCAAATATTAATAAATCCAAGCCGATGATGGAAGAACATAAATCCCTATTGCTCTTTGGTGGAACATCCTTATTATCCCAGTTTTATGCAACAAATGTAAACATTATTTTTCTATCTAAAATATAATCTGCTCCTTAGGCTATTATCTCAAGAAAGCAATAACAATTTCTGATCAGTTAGGTGATGACATTACCTTAGAGTATCTTAAAACATCAATAACTTATTCAAACATGTCAAACCGAACCCTTGTGAGATTTACTCCGCCTCCAGGCTATGTTCTTTAAAATGACATTGTCTGGCAACATTATCATCACTATCATAGATCGCAAAGTTTGTGATGGTAATTTGCACCATCATTCTTGGTGTCCATAAACAAGTCAACTTGCATGTCAACCTAGCACCCAGGCCCCAGTGTATCCTGGACATTTAGCTCTTTTCTCCCCTGTTGATGAAAGTTGAGGCACTTGTAACAAGGACTGACAGAATTAGAACAAGATGTTTGAAGGAAGAAGGCACTTCCAATAATAATAGGTCTTGAAGACTTGTTGAAGTAAAAGGCCCCACATTGCTCTTCAGGTTGGGTGCTATTATAAGACTCATTTTCTTTATTTTGGTGGCCTATTTCTAGCCAGTTGGGACAGGAGGTATCTGTTGTTTGTGCGATGGACGATGTGATAATGAATCTCATGACTAAAGATGTCTTGATAAACCCTTCATATATTGAGTAAATATGCTCTGCAAGCAGACGGAAAGTAGTGGTGAGGGAACGTAGACTTGGAAGAACGAAAAAGAAAATGAAAAAAAAATAAAAGCAGGGGGGAAAATCCACTTGCCACGAAATTAAAACAAAGAGGATGAAAGAATTTCCAAAACGAAACATTTTTTCCTCGCAATTTGCATAATAAAGCAAAAGAGAAAGTATGAGCACTTATGAGATCAAGTTGGCAGATGAGTTATAAAAAGACAAATAGAGAGGGAGAAAGGGCAAGATGAGAGAAGTGGAATGTATGGAGGGTTGAAAAAGCAAAGGGGGCGAGAGCTATTGACATCCACACATAAAAGTTTTCAACGCAGCTGTGCTAACATGGCAGGGAGGTTTATCTGATTAAACTAGCTTAAAGTTCAAATTGACTCAGAAAAGGGCAGAAAAAGATATGAACGAATGGAATAAATTATTTTCCTCAATTTACTGAAAATCAAGAGACATGAAAGCTGCATGAAAAATGAAGTGACAGGCAGAAAAAAACAAAAATTTTGATTTGAGCAAAGTCTATATTGCTATTTTCATGTTGATTGAAATTGATGTTTCTTTACTATAACTTTTTCCTAGAAACATAGTCACGTGAATTTATATGAAGTTTCAAGAATGGATCACTCACAGTAGAAGTCGAATATGAGCTACTTTAATTTCCTGTTACGGTAATGTAACGGGCAAAACAATGAGCATAAGTACTAAAATTGCATGTGAACTAAATCAGAAAATTTACTTGAAGAAAATCTGTTCATTTTCTCTTGAATCTGCAAACATGCACAAGCTGAGTGTAAATTAATTATTTATCTTGGTTAATGGATGCGAACATCAAATTTCAAGTTACAAATATATTCCATTGTTATCTTCCAATTTACAATTCTAAGTTCAAACATCGTTCTGTCCCACTAATTACATTTCCTAGAGGGTATACCTAGCAATCAACACATCTCGTCCAGATACATTATATCACCGGGGATGATAAACTGAGTGGAGAAGACATCATGGTAAATGTTCATCCAGGCAGGTAGCTAGGTAAAGGTTTTGTGATAAAAGGCTAGCGTCTAACCCCTGCGGAGTCTGTTGACATTACCCTCTCACAGACGGACCACGTGTTGCAAATTTTGGTGACTTTTGTTAGGTTCATTCGTGATTATCTGCTCCAATTCCCGCTTTTATTCGCAGGGTGCAGCGCCGCTCGTCTGTTTGATGGAGGCACCCTTTTGGGGCTCTGATAACAAGCCGGCCTGTCAGGACAAACATCCTTAACATAATTGGAGATAAGGAGGGTAACAAAGGCAGATGAGGGAGATGGGTGGGAACGGAGATGGGATGCGATAGGTTAGAGATGGGGAGAGTATATGGAGGGAGAAAAATCTGGTGATGGTAGAATGAGTATAGAGAGGTAGATGTTTAATGGAAAATTTGAGAGATAAGCAATGGAGGAGAGATAGAAACTGGACAGGTACAACAATGAATGCGCACACATTAAAAAAATAGATAAGCTCTGCTCTGATAATCATGAATGAAAACCTTAATTGCTATTAACTCCTTAACAAACAATCCATATATTGTGTAAGATAAGGTTATATTGGGTTAATCTATTGCACTTACATAACATACAAATTATATTTTTTACATCCTTCCTCCTTTCTTCCAATCAAAATCAAAAAGGAAAATTGCCCTAAGCAGTAAATCTAAGATGGACTATAGCATAGCTTTACTTTGTAGACTAAAAGGTCTATTTCAAGAGAAGATGGATACCCTAGAGGCTTTTGTACATTCAGAACAATTATCTCTTGTGAGAGCAAACAAGTTTCATTAGAAGATTACACATGAAGACAGATTTCTGGACACTAAGAGCTTGGAAAACACATTAAGTTTCAAGAAGAGAAGAGAAAAGGAGATCTGAATGTTTTAGAAAGAGGTGCATTTACTATCATGAACAGAGCCTGCGGCTAGGTTTAATGAAGATTGTAATAATTGGAAGTGACTGGAATGGAACGTATTGTCTATTTGAAAGCTGATAGGATATTAACCCCTTCCTTACTACGTTCAGCTTTCCCCACTGTAACAATCCAGATCTGGATATTTGAATCACTATCATACAGTTGGGGTATAGATGTACACAGGGGTGAATATGGACAAAACTCACACATGCATTGTTAGATCCGATCTCCCTAAATGATATTTGCTTGAACTGTTTGTTTCATGTTCACATAGATCCGTAGAGTGATCAACCCCATCAAGATAGACTCTTATCATCTGGTCTTGCTTAATCTACAGCACTATTAATTCAAGAGTAAATTTCAAGTTGTCCATAGACTTGAACGAAATTAAAAGAGTTACACATTTATGATACCAATGTAATATATTGGTACAGATGTTCACTGATCACAAAAATGTCACCAATAGTCTTGTTGAGGTGGGAAATGTTGATAAATGAGAGAAAGAAAGATAGTCAGCAGAAATCACAAAGAATGATAGTCTTGTCATTGAGAATGGAGAGAGAAATCACAGAGAACGAGAGTCTTATCACTGAGATTGAGAGAGACGGAATCAAGGAAAACAGAAATGGAAAGGAACAGACAAAAGCAGAGAAGTTGATCAATGGAATGGCACAAATCAAGCTATAGTCTTGACAGACTAAGTGGGAGAATCAAATCACTCCAAGATTTGTTGAGCAATAACTTCACAGCTGTTTTACTCCGAAAAATAAAAAGCAACTGCGCAGGTCACTCAGGATGCATTAAGCCTCAAAATCACAGCACTTCTACTCATAAAAATAGTGAACACAACAGAAATGAAGAGGTCAGAAAACAACATATGCTCCTTCAGAAGTGCACATCACCTAGAAATTTCCTTCATAGTTAACAGGAAGAGAAAAAGTGGCCACCACTTGTGAAAATATTTCCTCTCTCGTCTGAGCGTTTGAAGCCACAGCAGATGTTTTGAGAGAGAGGAGACTTCTTAAATAGCGAGAATCAATTCTTTTAGGTGAAAATCTGCACTTTTGAGAAGTGAACATTCTACGAATGGAGAAAGGGAAATGTGTGATTGCGTCATATGAGCGAAGATGGAAAGTGTAATTCAATTTCTCTATGCCTTTTATTATGCTGGTGGAAATCTTACTTGTGCTCACAATCAACAAGTTACTGTCATGCAAATTCATGATATATTTTTAACTGTGATAGATTCCGAACACGTTTGATGTAATCATTATAATTAGTGTATTGACCACTGTAAAATTCTATCAGTTTGCACTGAATGATTATGAATCTTATCGCACACAATTAAAAACTGTCTTTCTTATAAGTAGATCCCCGCTTTAGAAATGACATGGTGAAACAGCATTCAAATGGCTTGCTCAAAACAGATGTCAAGTCCGTATTTGACATCAATTATCCATTTCTTACAGTTGAAACCAATGTAAGACCAGTCTTGAACCAACCAAAATCTGCATATGAAAAAAATATGCTTCCTCTTTAAAAGTAAATTAGTTTGCCAAACTTGCCGACAACTTCAGACTGTAGACAACCATTCCCTTGACTTTCTCGTCATACATTTGCATACTAAAACAAAACAAAAGATGTTATTCTACCCCTTTTTATTCCATGTACAGTGTTAGCAAGTATGTTTTTCAGTATCCACAGGCAGGGGGAATATTTTAAGCTAGACAAACTTACTGCAACTTCACTGTTTAACTTGACGACAGAGTCCCGAAGCCAGTCTCTCTCCGCAATCGTTGAGTGAAGGATTTGGCGCTGCTCCGAGAAGTCTTCCCTCAACTGACGGCATTCTTCTAATACCTGCAGAGAAAAAAAGTGTGATGATATAAAAGGGTGTTTCTATACTATTCTGAATCTGGAACTAATTACCATGCATATTATCTCATCATCCTTTTCATTTCTCTATTCGTTGGTTTATTAGCATTATAAACATTATATTGACTCAATTCTCACCATAAAAACTCTGCACTCTCCTCTTCAATTTGCTTCTCCTCCTTCTCATATCCCTATCCTTTCTCATCCTTCTCCTCTTCCTTCTTCTCCCTCTTCTTCACATTATCTTCTGGATCTTCTTATTTCTTCCTTCTTTTATTCCCTCTTTTTATTCTCTTCTTTCCAATAAACCAGTACAACCTTTTCTACCCATGCCCATCTATCTTGTATTGTCCTCTCAGTCCTTCCCCTCTTGTTCAAACTCTTATTTCTTTCACATTTTTGCATTCATCATTCTCATTATCACATTTAATACATCATGACATGCAATCATCACTTTAATTGTCACCCTCTTGATTCAAAATGATTTTGAAATGGAAAAATAAATAAATAAAATCAAATCTAATCAAACCCTCATTATTATGGTTATTGGCATCAGCATCATCATCATTATCGTCATCATCGTCGTCATAACGACCTACCACAACCACCACCACCACCCATCACCATCATTACCACCAATCAACAGCACCACCAGTAACCACCACCACCTCCATCAACCAACACCAGCACCACCACCAGCCACCACCATCAACCATCATCAGCACCAGCACCACCACCACCCACCAACCGCACCACCAGTCATTACAAACACTGCCACCACTATCACCAAACACCACCATCCCATCCCCCATTATTATCCTCATCATCTTTGCTTTCACATCACTTGAATCAAGATCCCCCTACCTGATCAAGAAGAGAAACTTTCCGGTGTAGATCTCCCAACTGCTTGCTTAGAAATGCATTCTGATTCACTGCATGCTGTAAATCAAGGGCCTGTGGAAATCAAAAATAAAAGGGAAATTGCACCATAAATCAGTGAATAAAACATTAATATTCATATCAATCATTAACCATTGGTTTGCTGAATGTTCATGACATTGGTGCTTTGCTGCAAATAGGTGGTAATGCGCCTTTAACAAAATTTCACAGAAAAAGACCCTTCTATGAACATATTCCGAATTAGAAATGTGCTGGTACAACAAAAGCTGTTCTTGACAAAATGGAGGATGAATAGGATTTGATAGACACATAATAAATAAAATAAAAATGAATGTCTGCATTGTATTAGATTCATAGTATTGTATTTTAACAAAGCCCCAGGAAGTATGTATAGTAGAAAAAAGCATGTAAAATTGCCATCTATCTCTCCTGACAAATATCATAAGTACTAAAAAGCATATTGGAGAGTGTGTCATATAAAATTACTACATGAATTGAAATCATAAAGAGAGAAGCATGAGAAAACATGCAATTTGGGTAGGTGGGAATATTTACCCCCCCCCCCCCCTCCAACAAATAACCCAACCAATATCTATTCAATATACATATGTATATATATCAACAATATTCAAACAAGAAACAAACAAACCACCACTCTGAATACAATTTCAAAAAATCTCTTAAATATAGTATGGGAAAAAGTATAGGGAAAAGTATATTTTCACTATATTAAAATACAACCAGAAATAGTTTCATACATCCATTCAACCATTCAGTTTAATTGCAAGTGTTGCGCAATTACATTTTTATTTTTCCCTGAGGATGCATCAGACATTCATGAAGCCAACTCGGGCAGAATATAGAGCAAGGAGAAATCAATAATATTCAGGCCGTTTTCTGCTTGAATTCATGAAGTTAATCACTCGTCCTACTACAAAGGACAGATTCTTGTTTAGGACTTCATTATATTTCTCCTCCTCCTGCTCAAATTGGAAATCAAATTTAGGCCAATCATTTTGTACTTTGTGCATGCTTTGAGCTGTTCTCTTTGATTGCCTATATTTTTCCATCTTCATCTCTTTGCTTCTTGTCCACAAAATGCTCTTTTATTTCTCCTCAATCTAAAAAACCAGTTGGTATATTCTCCTATCATTCCTTTTTAATCACTTTCCTTTTCATATCCCCATTTACTACCACTTTCTCTTTCTCTCTTTCTTTCTCTCCTCTTAATTTCTCTCAGATTACTCAATCAATTTGTTTACTCAATCTTTTGGTAAAATTAAGTTCTAGAACAGTATCAAGTGTTCCATATGTATATCAATGTATTTCCTGCTATGTTGGGTTTCCTTGTGTTCAGCCCTTGCTCCTTTCTATGTAGCTTTATACATGTTTCTCCAGTGTAAAAGCACTGTGGTGTTAATTTAGAACTGGGTTAGAGTTAGAAAGGTCCAATGTCTTTAGCGTTAAACAACACCAATGAATTCACACCATACAGACTGAACTGTTTTTTTTTTAACTCCATCCAGCTTTGGAATTTAAAATTTTTTCGATACTTGTTTCCTTGGGTGTAAAATTCAAGGTTTAATTATCATTGTATTGATCATTGAAGTAACAAAGAAAACAATCATTGAAGTAAGCACAAAAGTCCAAGAACACAGAAAATATGAAGGAAAAAAATATCAAAATAAGGAACAGGGCAAGATAAGCGGAACAAAAAGAATGGTGCAGGTTTAATCAAAGCAAGGTAGAAACCCTGAGATGATACAAAGTATGGCATATGCAGATAAATAGATCTTCACATCATGGGTCACTTATTTGGCCAATTCCTGCTTTTTTAGCTCTGCTTGTCTGATTACATCTTATGCAACTGTCACAAGCAGCATTGTGAAGACATTTCACAAATCCAGTTACCCGATTTCTTCTGTTTATATTTCTTTCAGTTCATTTACTATTCAAGGCGAGTTTGCTCTGTGTATTTTTGTGATTAATTCTATAATTTGATTTGGTATAATTTGCTATAATTTGGTTTTCTCTTTCACGTTCTGATTGATCACTTTCTAGCTGCACTATTGATAAATCTTTTTTTTTCTTTCTTTAAAATTGTCCAGTAACCACCATTGTAAATTCTGATCACAATCTTAAAACAAGCTCTTCTGCTTGAAGGTCTAATAAAAAGCTGATGAATACTCTCTGAAAAAGCAAATTATATGGAGAAAGAGACTTATGCTTGTAACATGTAGTTCAGTAAAGAATAATGAAAGAAAATTGAGAAATTTTATAAGACACAAGATCCCTTTTTTAATGATATAATCTAGTAATTTTAAGTAAACTAATGCAAGAAGAAAAATAATGTCCGCGGATGAAAACTAATTAATACATTGTATTGCATATCATAGAAAGGGGATATCCTTTTGTCTACTGACAAAAAAAATTGTAAATAGAATAAATTGTGTCCACACTCTTTACCTATCTAGCTCTTAATACAGACTGCGTTTTGGTGTCAACAAAGAGCTAGAAATGCGTTTCAAATGCTTTCATGTTGTGATAAATGGTTTTCCCATTCGCTGCTTGTCTGGCCGCAACAAGCTGAAATAACACCACCTGATCAATCTACGATCACATGACCCAGACGAAACGGCATGCTTTTCAATCTCAATCCTATATGTTTGTTATCCTTTTACGTTCTTTAGAGGAGTAAAACTCATGAAAAGGAAAACTTTTGCATTCACATCACTCTGAAAAATTTTCACCATCTTAATACCCTTCTAAAACATATTGATGAAAAGCCTATTTTCACTATTATGTTTTCTAGTCTTTAGGTCTTTCTTTGTTGATTCATTTATTTCTTCATTGTTTTGCCATTTCCTATCTCACTTTGGATCCTCAATCATTATCACTCATCAAAGTTCAAATTGAAAAAATTAAATACAGACATTCAACTATTGATTTGTTTCATTTGAATTCTTCTAGAGTTCCATTGTGTCATGAAAGTTGTTCATAGCATGGATTCAATTAACAAATTTAGAAAAATAGCAAGTCGTTAAAACATGAACGCTTCTTCAGTGACTTATATCACTCAATGTTCTTGCAAAATATGTACTTGAAAATTTGAATCCAACATTAATCAATCACATTTATTTCTAGACAACATAATAACACAGGCTTGCGAAAATTAATTTCTGCCTACGAAGAAAAGCAAATAAATGATACAGATAAGACTGATACCAATCTATAAACATAAAAATATCCTTTTCTTTCTTATTAGCAGTCGGTAATTCAGCCCCAAATGAAAATTCAAAAATCAAGAATGTAATAAAGAAGGAATGTAAAAAGACAACTGAGTTCATCCCCCTAAAAGCAAATGCCTCCCAAATGAACAAGTCAAATATTAACTTGCATTACATTGGCATATGGAGACAATACCTACAGTATATTTCTTTTCTTATTATCCTTTTGTATTTTCAGTTTCAATAAAGTCGAGTCGGTTGAAGCCAATTCAATAAATCTCTTCAAATTTCAATTTTGGGACGGAGATGGGACTCTACTGACCTTTTCCCCCTACCCTCGCAAAGCAAATTGCGAGGAGATACATCAATCACAAATGGAACAAAATTTGGAGCGTCATTGGCGGGTCCAATAAACCAAATCCGACAGAATACATGCATCGGGGCAATATTCAAACATCATAATTTGTATGTGCAGCCAATTTCTCTTCCCCACCCTGCAAATGACAGGCATTGCCTGCCCCCTCCCCCTTGCATGTTCAAATGGCAGCAGATTTTTTAAGATGAAGTTTAATAGAAAATGACTTGGAGATAAGACAAGTAGATCCGGTAGATATGTCTTACAGAAAGAAAAAGTGACAAGTGATACCAGAAGAGAAAAGAAGAGGGGAAGGAGAAAAAGAATGAGGAGAAGGATGAGCAAAAGGAGGAGGAAAAGGAGGAGGGAAAAGGAGGAGAAGGATATCTAGTGAAATGAAGGAAAGGAAGCTGTATCATGTTTGTCTAGTAATTCAGTGAGAGCTGGGAATGAAAAACAGTGGTTGAACAGATGTAATATATCCTACACTTACATATTGTTTATTCGGTATTTGGTTAAATTTCTATCAGAGTGAGAAAAGGGTATGCATACTGTAAAGAATTTTTTCATCATTTATTGAAGACATATTGCAACCAAAAAATGGTGTTGAAAGGAAAAACCAAAGCCTAACCACATACATAAAATATGATGCAAACCTATAACATGTTCTTATACTATTGTATGAAAAATCAATACCAATTTCAGGAAATCTCTTCAATGCAAACACTTGTTTAATACCACAAAGCAATATTTGTTTGTGGTTTATCGATCCATTACCATCGATTGCTACCTTAAACCCTTTTCCAAAAAAACATAACCTATTGGACACGTTTTACTATTCATATAATAACCATTTCCCATTGACACCAGACCAAGTTATTTTTTCATGCTTTAAAAAGCACTTAAAACAAGTATTCTTTCTTGCAGCTTCCAACATCTTCATCAACAGTATAATCCTCTTAAAATGCGTGATTATAATCAATATGCAATTACCTTGCTATATCAGATCCTCCATTTCAGAAACGCATGTCTTAACTATCTCTCACCATTGTTTTGCAATGGATATCAATTTTTCCCCTTTCTTCTCTTCATGATCTTAATGGCAATTCCTTTAATGGGAAGTTTCAGTTACTTGTAAAAGAGAGTTTTAAGAGGAAAAAAACTTCAATTATCATGAAAATGCATGTAATGTGAAGCTATAGTGAATCAATACCTTTCACATTCATTTTTTTACATGCAATATTATACCGAAAACTGAACTCAGCATATTATTTTTGAAACATCTCTTGAGTGCTGACACACAAACACTAATATCAAATTCCTCATTGGAATAAAAGTACTTTCCAGATTATAATCATTATTCAAAACTTTGAGTTATTGCATTCACCAAAATTGTATGATGACGAAAAATAGCAACTATAAATACATCTTTATTCCAAACGTTTTATAACTAAAACATGAATAATGTGATTTTCATGAGACACTACGGTATGTCTTGTGCATTTTTAAAAATAGAATACATGGAATATTTGTAATAAGAGACTATGCACAAATACTTTCTGTTACTAGTTTAGGAATGGGAAAAACTTTGCTTTATCTAATTTCCTTGACAAAATTTCTGAGGCCTGAGCTATTTTCACTCTTTTGGGATAGCAAATAAGTTACATAATACTTTCAGATATCACCAATCACATAGATATTAAAGAAGAAAATCCTACATATTAAAGAGGTATTTGATATCAATTGAAATGTAAATGAATGCCTTTCCTTCTTGACCAACAAATTGGAGAAATACATTAACCATTTTCCATATCATCTATTCCATGCAAGACAATGTACAAATAGTTTGCTGGGCCAATAACGCAGACAAACAGAAGATATTACAAAGGTCATGTAAATCAAAGCCAATTGATTAATTCATTAATCAGTCGAAGCAGGCTCTAAGACGGCTATGCCGGGATAACATACCCGTACACATGGAAACACCGAGTCGAATTCCCCCACACTGCGGATCTACAGAATTAAAGCGTTATTAGGCAGACAAGTCATTTAGGGACTCATTAAGCAATGAATTCAGGACTAATTTAGGATGCTGAGCTCAGCATTTTGTCTGCAAAATTTTGTGATGACTTTAATGGTCCTGTGTACTTTTTATTTTCACGTATCCACATCTCAGTATGAAAGATATTATCAAGAATGAATTGTTTTCTCTTTGTCTGGTAAATGCCATAAAAAAAAATTGGGAAAATATCAAAAGAATTATTAAAAATGAAGAAATGTGGACAAAACTCTGACTGACCAACGCTTTTTCTCATAAATGCCAGGCATAGGAAGGAAAAATACATGTTGTTTTTGCCTTATCTAATATTTGAAACTACATTTCAGTGAACAGTTTTGCAATTCATTTCAGCCTTCAACATACAACCTACAATTTTGCAATGTATACCAGCTATCAACACACACCCTTTTAATCCGATTTTTTGTTGGTTTGGTTGTTGATGTTTTTTTTTTGGGGGGGGAGGAGGAGGGCTTCTGATTGTTTAAAACAGTCATGGGGCTGTTAAGAAGAGTTCTATCATTCACAATCATAATAAATCATATGAAGATGTGAAGAAATGTCTGATCTACCATAAATTATGTCTCAAAAGCAAACTGCCTTCATGACCGCTTTTATAGAGACACGCATAAAAATACCATTCTGCAACTTGCTATTTGAAAGTGATTGAATATGAATATAAAGAACAAAACTCAACAAAAAAAAAAGCAACTAAAAGTGAATAAAGTTGAGAGGACATGATGCATAAAATGTCACCATATCAGGACAAATAATCTCAAACATACAAAGATGAAAACAAAATCCTGCAGAGTTTTGATAATTTTCTGACAGGATTAGATAACCTCGTTCGGTTCTCGGAGGCAATGGTAACAGAAGCTTATCACCAAGTCATGTTACACAAAGGATGAAATTTCAGCTTAATTGTTCCTCGTCAAAATTACATCTAGAATCCATCATGCCATTACGGTCGCTTTGATTCAGCATCGAGGCTTTTCCAAAGTTTGCGATTGCTAGGAGCGAGCTCGAGGGAGAAGCGACAACAGAGCAGTGCGAATGTAATCGCAAACGCTACACCTCCAAGCTCTTAGGCGTAATCAATGCAACACCGTCGTTCGGTAAATGAAAACGAAATGTTGAGAATCTGCAGGATGGGTCGGTGAGCTAGGGGTCTTAACCCAAAACGGCTTGGGTTTCATGGCAAAGGAATTCCACGAAGAACACCGAAAAGGAGATAAACCAGAAGCTTTTGCAGACGTGGGAGGTGGGGAAAAAAGTGGAAGCACAAACGGGAACAAAGACACCTGGTTAGCAATATGGTAATAGACCACAGTCACCTTCAGATGGGTAGGCGAGACGAGAAGTGCCAATATTTGGTTGGGCGCTGAGCATTTCGCGTTTGCGGGCTCCGATTTCAAGTTGAACAGGATATAAACTGATTATAGAGGAATTGTGGGTTTGGTAGAGGTTTGCTGTGGAGGAGACCAAGATGGAACTGGGTTAGAGATGAGAATGGGAGATGGAGAGAACAAGATGAAAGTAAGTCAAGCACCATGTATGATGGGGCTAATACGTGGTAATGATATAAGTAACTTAACATAGAGAGTCATGTACGAAAGTGTTTGGTTTTAGGGACACAAAATGGGAGTCAACTATTTACATCCACAATCTGTAGGATTACATTATGTTTTAATAATACATGTAGACTATGTATAATATTGCAGCAAAATATTCAAATGATCATACATTTGCCTTAAAACTATAGTAAATTACTCTGGTTACAATGAGAGAAAGCTTGAATTTGAATCTAAATAGATCAGTCAAAGGATAGGTAATTTCTTTAAATTACAAACTTTTCAAGAAGACTCCTGGTTCTATTCATGGTATACATTTTGTTTTAATTACAATATCAAGTCAATATCTGAAATACCTTTACTATACTGAGTATTCCTACTTAGGATTCCATTGAATTGAGAAAAAATGGAACATGAAGCGTTACAGTGGCAAAATGATGAAATATTTATGATTTTAAATGATATGAGGGGCAGGCATACTTAAGAGTGCCGTGCTTGCATGCTGGTTTGTAAAACCATCAATAAGCATACATATTTTTGTATAACTTTCTCTATTTTACACTGCTCGTCAATACATCTGTCTATGTATCTATCTGTGATTGTCGATTGATATATCTCCGTTCAAAAAAGCTGCAACCAAACAAAGCTAATCCAAAGAAACCTGATTAATAACTTCTCCATTTATATTTATATCTATCCATTGCAGTTGAAAAAAAGTTGGAACAAAGCAATACCAAAAAAGCAGAACAAGGACCAGCAATATATGACTCCCTTTCAATATCTCCATCCACTTCATCATCAACAGCCTAAAAAAAAGAAAAAAAGTTCCAAACATGCAAAGTAAATTTGAGAAAACCTTATCAATTACCCCAAAATTAAAAAAAAAATAACCTGGAACAAGAAATAGTGGACGAGAAAAGATGAGGAGGAGAGAATAGAAGCTGTCGGAATGTTAGTCAAATGTAGTGCACATCGGCCAATCTAAGGCTAGCATTGCTATCCCGGGGGACGAAGGAGGGCTCGCGTTTCGCTCGGCCAGGGCACAGGTGTAAAGGTAAAGCCGCTGAGCTCAAGGCGCTTGAGGTTTCGGCTTGGCAAGCAAGCCTGTTGGTCGCAGGATGAAAATAGACTGTAAGGAGAGGCAATGAGTATCATTTACATCAGACAAGTCTGGACAAATACAGGGACTTCGGTTGGGGTTGTGATGGGAAAGAAAAACATAAAAACAAAGGGAAAGTGATGATGATATCTTGACATTACTACTTTTAAACTTTGCTGATAATACATGACTATAAACACAGAGGTAGAACACCTTCACATTAATTTTGTTTCATTCGTTTTATTTATTTATCTCTTTTGTTTTCTCATCATCATATTTATTCTCATTTTCTTCTCAGTGTGTTGATTGATTTGATGTAAAGTGCCATGTTCCAATTAATGAAAACAACATGAAGAGGCAAAGCAAATTTCTGATAGTACATCTGAGAGATGCATTGCGTCGAATTTCCAAGAGCTATAACAAATCTTTCATTTTTTTGTAATTTTATCAGTTTCAAGGTATGATGTTAATTTAGAAAAATATACTAAATTATTTTTAAATAGCATGCTTCTTTACAAATTATTTCCCCTTTGCAAATACCCCCAGAACTTCACACAAAGATTCCCTCCATGCACTTGAAAGTGAATCGAACTTTAAAACAATTCAGGATTGATATATGGCAAAAGGACAAACTTGATCCTCCCATATCAATACCATAGCATTTCCACATCAACAAATCTACTCCACTTTGCAAGACTTTTGAACTTAATGAACAATAGGCAGTGACAAATGAAACTGCTAACCCGATGTGAAAGTAATGCAGTCTAAAAGTCATATCTGTATTTCACCAATTTAGCAACGCCAGTTCAAAAGCTTTTAAGAAATTTACTCAAGAAGAGCATGAATTTATTACATTTACGAGGAGAAAATGGTGAAATCTGCCACAAGTCTCTAAAGTTGGGAAGACGGAGTGAAGAATTCAAACGAAAGTAAAAGAGACTAGTCTAGAACACGATGAGTAATGCGACAGGAGTAAAAGCCCTACGCACTCTACCATAGTCAAAACCCCTCCGCTCTTAATACTGACAGATAACGCAGACCACTTAGTTAATACATCAAGCAAATCAAAAGAAACAGTTCAATTTCAACATCCTAAGCTAAGCAAATGTTCTTTGCTTTTCATTTAAATGCAATGTAGTCAATATGGAGAGGGAATGTTGCTGAACATGAAGTTGAGATTAAACAAGGAAATTTGATCAGACATGGGGTCTTAAATTGTGAAAGGATTGAGTTTTACTTTCAAAGCAAAGCGGGGCTCGTTGATGGGTGAGAGTGCGGGGAAGAGCGGAGGATCTAAATTGGAAGTGGAAATTCTATTATCCTAATATGTGGGTAATGTTCTGCTCGTAAATGACATGGTCGAGCCCGACTAGCTTTGAAATAGGCTTCTCTTTCATGCTAATATTGATGTACAAAAGAAAACACATACATCACTGTGAGGCCCCTTTCCCCCCACAATAAAAGCCTACACTCTGTACAACTCAGTTAATACTGAGCTCGAAACAGGGCGGAAGTGGGCTGTATATCACAAAACCCAGCTAAATGAGCTCTTTTCTCTATACATTACCCCTCAGAATAGAGCAGTTTTGATGCACTGCTAGCAATAAAAATGCCATTTTAGGCAAGCAGGATGTATGCATGTCTAAGTTTGTCATGCATTGTCTGCTTCTTTTTGCCCTGATTCATCACAACTGACATTCACTATTGGTAAAGGATGAATTAAAGAAGATTGGCAATGGAGGGAGCTGGAACAGTGTGTATTTTGAGGGCCAACTACAGGTCTCATCTGTTTCCATTACCAGCCCTGCTCACTGAGAGTTGTGTCATTAAAAAAATCGAATAATTTAGTGGATGTTCAAAATTTGACCAAGTATGTAGAAGTCAAGTTTTGATGGATATTTGAGGAATTTTGTCTAAACATGAAGCTCTTTTTAAATGAAAGATGAGTCATATAAAAAGTTAAGTATCTAGATTAAAAGTACTGTGCAGAGTTTCACCAAATTGTTCTTTAAATCAAGAGTGACTTCAAGAAAAAATGGAGTATGTTAATGAGTGTAATACTTGTAAGATCATTCAGAGCACACACTGATACATATTGTTCTTAAAGTCATTCTCGAAGTCGCTTGACACTTAGTGAAACACTGCCCAAATCCTACAGCCTCATGGAATCAAATTTAACTATGTACATAACTTCCCTTTTAAATATATTTGAAAAAGCAGGTCCATTAGGTTTTCGCTAACATAACACCAAACAACTTACAGGTAATCAAATTCATTTGGGTTTTACATACAAGATATTCCTTTCTTATCAAATATAGACTTAACTCACCCCATCCCCCTCACGGAAGAAAACCATATCTACCGTTTGCACATTCTGAGATAATACGGACCTTTAGCATGACGACGGTATGGCCAATCACAACCTTATTTCTCAAGCGCGGGATAATCTAGCGGGTCGCTAAGGTTGAGACGAACTGCTAACAAGATGGGAGTGCCAATCACAACGTTAGCTTCATGGTTCATTCAAGAAGTAGCGTTGTGTTGGTGCACCCTTCTGGAACGGACCTTTGAGCTAACGTTGTGATCAGCCCTACCGTATTCTATGCTAAAGGTCCCT
>BQKZ01001019.1:58070-71415 GCA_036244855.1 Temnopleurus reevesii
TTCAATGTTCAATATGTTCATATCTGTATAAGACAGCTTCAATGTCCAATATGTTCATATCTGTATAAGACAGCTTCAATGTTCAATATGTTCATATCTGTATAAGACAGCTTCAATGTTCAATGTGTTCATATCTGCATAAGACAGCTTCAATGGTCAATGTGTTCATATCTGTATAAGACAGCATCAATGTTCAATGTGTTCATATCTGCATAAGACAGCTTCAATGGTTAATGTGTTCATATCTGTATAAGACAGTTTCAATGTTCAATATGTTCATATATGTATAAGACAGCTTCAATGTTCAATATGTTCATATCTGCATAAGACAGTTTCAATGTTCAATATGTTCATATCTGTATAAGACCGCTCCAATGTTCAATATGTTCATATCTGTATAAGACAGTTTCAATGTTTAATTTGTTCATATCTGCATAAGGCAGCTCCATTGTTCAATATGTTTATTTCTGTATAACACAGCTTAAATGTTCAATGCGTTCATATCTGTATTGAGGTGGTGTTGTTCAAAAGTTGCAATTAATCGCAAGTTTGCAGTTGATTTGCAGTTGATTTTGAACAAAACCCCCGATTACATCTACAATATTCAATATGTTTATTTCTGTATAAGACAGCTTAAATGTTCAATGCGTTCATATCTGTATTGAGGCAGAGTTGTTCAAAAGTTGCAATTAATTTTTCAATGCAATTAATTCAATGTTCAATATGTTCATAGCTGAAAAGGACAGGTATATGTTCATGTACATTAGACAGCTTATATCTGAATTAGACAACTTCCATCTAATAAAAAAAAAATGAAATTAAACATACAAAACTTCAAAGGACAACTACATGATTGTTACAATCATGTATTATTTGGATGAAAATGCTTTTATTGCGCAGATTTTCATTTTTCAATTAGCTGCATGTCAATGTTCACTTTGTTCTGTCTGAATCTGATAAATGCAAACATAATTTAATTGCTTGTTCTGTGGTACTATTGCTTTTAATGGCTATTTACACACCAGTTTATTATGAGCAAGCATGGATTCAATCTCAGTAATATCAATAAAGTCTACTGCCCCCACACCCAATTCAAATAACTCAGATTATATTTCAAATAAAATGGTATTTGTTTGGACTAAGATAAAGAAAGGACAAAATGAACTGGCAATAAAACTGAGCATTATCCACACATCATAATACATGCATATGAGCTTTGGATAAAACCTATTATATTCCAGATTTTGATTTTCTTTTTTTTTATATGAAATAGATCTTTTGACAGCACTTTCGGTTAAGACCAAAGATTTCCTACCCATTTCATATCAACTTTAGATAATCTGGATATTTAGCAAACATATTTTTACAGCACATAAGTTAAAGTAGTTTTTCAACAAGAGATTGAATTTAATTGTTCTTATCAAATAATAATAATTCCTACGAATAAATATTCCTTCCTGGTTCCCATTCATCTCACCTGGGTGGTGTGCAGCACAATGTGGGACGTTTCTTGCTGAAGTATTGAAAAGCGAGATTCAGAAAAAAATACACAAGGATTTGGCGGGCCCTTGTAAATGACACACCCCAAGTGTTAATCAAAGAAACATTATAAAAACTGCCCAGGAGATAACCTCCGGAAATAATACACTCATATTGAAATCTCTAATTATTAGAACACTCATTGCATATCACATTTTCACCTACAAGCTATCTTATGTAGATTTAAACTTATTAAACAGTTTAGGGTCCTATGTATGTTTATTAAGTAGCTTTAAAGCAAACTAGTACTTAAAAGAGGGACATTACAAAAACCAAATTTACAATCAATGGCAGATGACATCCATGTATGTAACTTGGGACATTCACAAGATCTCTACACAAACCCAGATATTTCTGCATACTGAGTAGGTATAATTCCTCCCTATTTTTGATCGAGTACACTCCCCGTCTAATCTCCCAAGATACACAGATGACCACAACTTGCCATCACAACAAAAGGTCACTGAAAACACTTGCTGCTTCCACCATGCCAAGGGGATAGGAAAACATATAATACATATCGAATCACAAACCGAAACTCAACCACAAGATCCCTCATACAACACTCCCACCCACATTCAACCTTTATGCTTGAGAAACTAGTATTCTAAAAGAAATTGAAAGCAAACATGTCTAAAGTTGCTGATCATAGAAGAAAAGGTGAAACTAACCATGACACAAACATTTTGAATGCTTGTAGCAGAAAACCAGCAAATTTGAATTAATTTCTTATTATTTGAGGAAAGGAGTGCCTCATAATTCTTCCTATCTGATTATACTACCAACATATGAAAACAACTATTATCTAGCCTTTTCCGTAAAACGTCACTCAAAACAAAGATTCCATACCACTTCAAGGTCATTCCTGTTTGATGCTGGCACCTTTACAGTGAGACATTGGGGTATTCATTGTGTAAAGGTGACATTGGAAAATGTCCTTCCTTCAGAATAAATTGAATCTAAAGATACCTTGTTATTTTATCCAATGCTAAAAATACCTTGTTATTTCATCCAATGCTACAAATACCTTGTTATTTTATCCAATGCTACAAATACACGTTTTTAACAACTACTCTATTCTGTCATTTCGATAATGATGTAGCCTTTTATGTCATACATGTGAATCACAAGGAAACAACAATGATCATAAGGAGACACCAGCACAAGACGATGCAGGGTAATATGCTTCATCTTCTGACCCCCTTGAGGATACTGGCGTAAAGGTTAGAGAGAGGAGGCTGGGTTGTCTTATCCACCAGGGCAGAAATAATCATAAACAAATGCAATTCCTACTTTGTTGTCTCTCTCTGACGTTACATGATCCTTACTTGAAGCGGTCATGCAGATCTAGGTTTATTTATCATACGAAGCCCCATGAATAATGCCCATTGCATGTGTGTAGCTGTCATGCATTCAGAGTAGCCAGTAAATCATTAAAGGAGTCCTCACTTACCTAATACGCTATGCTACAGGTTAAATGAAGAAAGCAATTATAAAGGCTGATTTCTTGATGTAAAACATGTTGCAACATTTTGAGAAAAATCAGGAAAAAGAGGAAAAAAATTATGTTTGAATTAAATAAAATTTTCTCCATTTTATTCCTCTAAAATTTACTTTCTAATTCACCGTAAGGACAGTGGATCCTTAGGCTATACCAGACAAATAATGGTTAAATGGCTTGTTTGAGGAATGACATTCAGTGTTCCAATATGCAAAAACAAGTTTAACATGCTGGATATAAACAAAAAAAATTATATCCTAAACAATTGAAGTGTCAATTTACTATTGTTAGAGTTGAAAATCCCTAAAACTTTCAAACTTTATTTCCAACTTCACTATTTTTAGCATGTATAAATCAAGGATAATTTTGAATGTAGTTCCAGTAGTATCAACTACTGTTTGGTAAATATTCTGAGTTTCCTCTTTTTTTTTATTAGATGAATAAATCCTCTTTTAGAGGCAAAGGAAAAAAAATCAATCAATGGTCAAATGCTAATAGCATCACTCTTTTCCTCTCAAAAACAAAATCTCTTTTTTGGTGTTTATAGTTGATAAACTTACGACAGAGATACAGCACTCGCAGTCTCCAAAGTGTGTTTGAGCAATCAAGTCATTGTGTCTCTGATGTGTGCTTAGCAGATGGTCTTGGGCATGTACTGCTGCCATGTTCTTGGAGACAATGCTGGCTTCAACATGGCCGCCGAACGCCTTCCAGAAGCACCATTCCAGCAATTACAAGTATGTCTGATGACCACTGAGTAAGTCTACACCCCGCAGATACTCCAAAAAGTTGAGAGCTCCAAACACAAGCCTTAATGTATTCAAAGGCTTGCTCAATCATTAAAATGAGTCTAAAAACAGATATGTTCTCTTGTTGTTTAAATTGATGTGCGCGTATCAAGGTAGCCAACGGCATTGAATGGCAATTGTACCTTTACTAAAGCACAAATTATTCTGTTAGCACTTCCCACAATACTGAAATTTCACACACATATACATCAGTATGGAAAGAACCTGGGTCTCGTGACAACCAAAGGAACCTCTCTGTCTTTTATTCATTAAGGAAACGACAGATTTCACACAAAGCGACCACAACGTTATCCCCGATCCACTACATTTTCGATTTGCTCTTCTCAGCTTTCGACATCCATGCAAAACTTCCTGTTAACCAATGCCTTATTTTACTCTCTCCAGGAGAATGTGCGTGACGGTCGCTTATTTAAGTTTGGTGAAGCTCGTATTGATCAGTTGCATCTAATGAGAGAGGTGGATTGCGTCTCCGGTAGAATTAACAGTCTCAATTACGAATTTCGAACCGTCCTTCTTTTTTATCAGCCTCCTTCCTCTCTCTTTTTCTCTCTATCCAGTGCCTTGGCTAGCCCTGTCCCTCCCATACGTCGCTCAACTCGAAGTGTATCAAGTTCTCTAGCACACAGCCCATGCTGGACATGCATGTGCATATGGACTCCGGCACGAACTTTGTAATTCACACCCGGCCCACTCTGATCACCATCTTCATGTTGTCGACATCAAACAGCAAAAAAAAGAACAGGAAACTTTTATTCCATGTGTCTCAACTTGTCCGTCTACCAAGAACCAATTTCGCTAAAAGATCGAATCTATTTTCAGATTTTATATAAATCTGAATGATGTGCCCATCTCAAAACAAAGGTGCAGTACATCAATGGAGTCACAGATTTGACTCTTTTTGTATAATTCCTTCTGAGAGAGCCTTGCTCTAGATATTCAAGATATCCATCCTCATCTGTTATTCACAGACACGGGAATAAAAATTGAGTCTCACAATCCAAGCCTACGTTCGATGCTCCTCAATATTCGAGAGCGGTAACTGGCAAGAACCTGTTTCCAATGGAATACGCTATGAGCTTTTACCGTCGTCTCCAATCTTTTCATTACAATTCACCAAATCACCCGCTAAAAGCAATGGGCTTCCTGCTACCGAGCACTGAGATGCACTGCTGGGAAGACAGAAACTGCTTGAAGTTAGTCGCTGACGTTTACTCGCAAATAAATGACAAGAAGTTGGTGTCAATCAAGTCAGATTTTTCAAAACAAAACAACACAGATTGTTAGCATTCACGCTAAAGTTGTGTCTTGAGATGCAATCCACTGCAATATATGAAAGCATTCCCTCGCTTTGGTGGGTTGCATTCTTGTCATGAATTCCACAAGTAGTAGATTACATTTTTCAATCACTGACTTTTTGCAAATTAACGCTGCGTTGATTTATGAAGGCCACCATAGCGATATGAACTTGAAAGTGCGCACACAGAGTTTCCTACATTCCATGTAATACCTTCATGACAGAAGGGATAAACTGATGTTCAAGCAGAGCTGAGTGAGAGGAGAGAAAATAAACTCGCTAAATTATGACAAATTCCTCATACCCCTCCCCTGAATATAGCCAGGAAATCAGTAGCTCGCCACTAGCCGAGCATTTCCGTCGAGGATTGCGATTGGGAGGGTGGGTATCTCCCGGAGAGAGCTGGCTCCAAGCTGTCTGAGGGCCGCGTCAGAATGTGAAGCGGGACTTACTTTCACGCATCGCAGCAAGCCACTTTCCCGCGAATTCTCAACAACATTAGTGCAAATATTTTCAGGCCTCTCTATTCTCCCTGAACATTCTTGCAATGATTAGAGAGAAGGGCAATAGACGTAACAAGTGGTTGATGAGGGCTAGAATTCCACTGAAAATGCAATCCTTGCGGCTTTGATTTGATTCATAATCAGTCAACTCTCAACTTCTCTTTTTCTCCACTGGCCCTGGGGAATTCACAGAGTCTTGTGAAACATGGGAAACAATATTCATAAATGTAACTCTTAGAACCGGTGGAAGAAAGTAAATTATCCGCAAAGATCTTGAGAATTTGAAAGTTCTACTATATGGATTGAATATTCATAAATGTTGTCTTCCTGCTACAAGTCCATTGAAAGTTTGTTATTCCCTTTGAGGATAAAAGCAAGACTTTTTTTCCACATTTCATTCAGAAACTTGGTTTCATACGCTCAACATGAATTATCAACAAAAAAACTCTCTCTGAAGATTTCCGAGAGTCTGTGTAGGAAGAAAGTATTCATCTCCTTCCTGTTCAAAGAATGAAAATAATAATGCTCATATCATAGAATGACGCTCTCCTCACAAACGGAAACAGCTTTAAGTCCTTTTTTTTCATCTCTCCAGTTTGTTGTAATCCTCCATTTCTGTGCAGACAATGCGGCGACTTTCCATGAACGTGTACTTCCGATTACACACTACACTTGGCTGAACATGCTCCAAGGAGGATGACTGACTTAGGAGCGGAAGTGATGCGGAAGAGATGCAGAATCACATCAGAAATGAACACATCATCAACATGACCTTGGGTGACCTCCAATGGGGTTAATATAAAAACCTGTCTGCACTTGTAGAAAGCACTTTGCAATTATTCGGCTAAAGAAAATCGGATGTAATTATGACTTCAACTTCTTTCCAATAAAATGTAAATCTTGGTAGAATTAGCAACAAATTATTCCTTGGCAGTCTCCTCTATGTCTGTTATAAGCGAATAATCATCATCTCAAGTTAGAGATTTTGAAATAAAACGGTATGAGTGGAAACAGTCGGCTCGTCTTACTTCTGTGCGAGAAAATGAATATTGGCATAACAAGTGTACGCTTCGCTGATGGAAAGTTATATTTCAGCCATTCAACACATTATCGCAAAATCACTTGTAAATAATGTCTGCTCCCTTTTTAAGTACCCCAAAGACAAGCACATGAAAATTCTTGCAATATGCTCGGGAAATCTGAGCTGAACATCACTAATGGAAGCCCCAATTCAAACCACACAGACGCACATGTGTCTCCATTAAAGTACTCCCCTTACATTAACTGACGAGCAAAAACACTCTGCCCAATTACATTTGCATGATCTCTTATTCTGTTATTGCGATTGCTATTATTTCAAACAACAGCGTGTAGTTGATTTATCCCTGGGCAAGGAATACCTAATTCTTCATTCTCTCCGATTTCAGATATTATGATGTGTGAGCAATGTGATTTCCATGAATCTTGCAATCGTTAGAATATAGAGTCTTCATCCCATAAAAAGAAACAATCAATTTTGTCAGAGCTTTGCTGAAGTGAAACTTTGAATGAAGCATGTGCCGAAGCGTCGGTAGTAAACGGCTGCTCAATTATTTATGACGGATTTGTGATGAGAGGGTGATTATCTTGACGCTTTATTAGCGAGGATACTAACACCTCATTAATGCTAGCAGCAGAGACACCGTAGCATTCGGTGGATGCTCGCTCAAGGAAGAAGATGAATGATCGTGGCGGCTTGCGATTGATGGATTATTTTTGTTTCATAAATGTAAGTGCAATGGATAGTGCCTATCAAAGATGCTCCTTTTAGAATCCAAATGCAATGCATTCACACTTTCAAACAGACATGCTCTGTCCAGTTACTCGTAATCAAGATGCAACATCAAGATGAGTATCCCAAGAAGAATATGTTTACACCTGAAAGCCAGAAGTCAAAATTGATAGTAAAATTTGATCATCTTTGAAGAATAAGATAAGACAACTTGCAAGTTAGAGTCTAAAAGTTATGGTCTTCATAGCATGATGAAAAATGATCAGAAGAAAACACAATAAGTGACTAAATCCATACAATCACGAATGTAGAGAAAAAATGCTGCATTGGTGAATACTCTATTGATTAAAATGCAAGCATGGAAGTGAAATTGATATCTTTGCTATGAAAACAGATGGTTTATCATCCAGATATGGCATTGAAATTCATTCAATTGTCGATGAATTCACGTATGCAGTGTCCTTGTCTCTGCCGCGAGCGATGATGTTTGTCCATGGGATTTGTGAGAATAAGTGCAAAATTGCCGGAGTTTAAATACGCTCCTCTGTGACATCATAAGTATGAACTTGAAGCTCTAATGCATCTGAGAAAGTGCTGTAACCCCTTGTTCTGGCCAATATCATGCAAGAAAGCGTAAGAAGATCAAGAAATGAAGGATGATAAGACCTTGCAAGCTAAGGATCACTTCAACCTAAGTGAAATTCTGATCACATTACATTCCCAGGATTAACACCCAGCGCGTGGCTTGTGTCGAGTATGTGCAGTGCAGTCCCACGTGAAGACTCTCGTGTTTGTAAAGCTTGTAGGGTGGTGAGTGAATCTCAAGTAGAATTACCCCCCTGCTCCTGTTGATTATATCTGTTTATCTCTCGCTCAACGATGCCGATGGTTGGGGGTATAAGCATCACCACATGTAAGACACCACAGCTATCCTCGGACTGCCCTCTTAGAGGTATCTACGGCTACTGAATCATTCCAAACAAGACATCGCCACTTTATCTAAATCAATTCCCAATTCGTAGCATTTACGGGATGGGAGAGAGATTGAGTGAGCACGCTGATTTATTAGTAGCTAGCTCTGTGGTCTAAGCATCCCGCGGATGAGCTGAGCGGCATGGTGTACGGCCCGTGTTGTTCAGCGGGAAGTAATCCTACTGAGGAATGTTGCACTTGAGCAAAATAAATGTTAACAAGATATGACACAGGTTGACATAGCAACATAAACTGCCCCTTGTGACAATGTCCATGATACGGTCACATGCATGAAAAAGATGAATAAAAATATTATGAATAACACCCCTTGAAATATTGTATGCAGGCTTTTGATAAAGTATTTCTCTTTGATGAGGATGACAATACCCTAAGTTTATTTATGCTCTTGCTACAGAGCTCTGTTGGTTCAAAATTTGCGAGGATCAGGCAATATTCAGACATGCATGTCACACTCTCCTACTTTGCTTCTCTATCACACAATCAAACGTGATATGCAGAGAGTAGGGTAGAAGTAGGATCACCCCTCCAGATAAGATGTGATAAAACACTCGCGATTGTCCGCTAATCCCTTTTTTGGAAACCGACAAGTTCCTCGCGGCCAGCTTGAAACGGGCTTCGGTCGTATAGCTGCCGAGCAGATTATGACACAGGCTACAGGTTGGAAATTAGGAGGAGGGAGACAGAGGCAGAGAGCGAAAGAAACTGGTGAGATGCTTGAACGAAGAAGACAAGAGAGGGAGATTGAGGGAGAGAGAGTGAGATGGGGAGAGACAGAGAATGCAACCCGGAGTGCTTTGTGTGTGCATAATTGATGCCTACAGCTACCACTGTATGCCGAATGAACAAGATGCCAGTCCACATGAGCGAGCGACGGGACACTACCACTCAAGATACAGAAAGGAGCATACACGTGTGTGCACCCCCCTCGCATTCCTCCATGCTTTACTTTTCGGGGCTTTACCATGAGTTCATGTGTGGGAGGATGTGTGCGAGTGTGTGTGTGTGTGTGTGTGTGTGTGTGTGTGCGTGTGTGTGGCGCGCTTGAAGAAAGGAAGAAGGCATAAGATGGAAGACACAGAGAGAGAAAAATAGAGTATAGCTCATCAAAAACAGAGCACTGATCGCCAGATTTAGCATTCCGGCATTTGGGAGCGGATTAATAGAATTTGGAGTTACATGTGTGTATCTGTGTGGGTGTGGGACTGTGGGTGTGAATGAGGATCATACAGTGTGGTGTTGAATGGCATGGTAGGATATTCGAGCTGTAAATAACCTCCAGGTCCTTGATATATTGACATATTGTCAATGATATATACATTTATTTCTATGAAAGTGTGACTGTATGAAATGTCCATCCTTCACCTTCTTCAAATCAAAACCACTTTCATAGAAATATACATACTAAGAACATTGAGCGGATTGTTAGTTCAATAAATGAAAATATGTATACATTAATCCAAGGAGAGAGGAGTCATTTTTTCCTTACTCTTTTTATAGCTATGTATAATCCAAATTTTTCTAAATTCAAAATCTCTGTTTATCATTGATATCCTAATAATTAAAAAATGTTAGTTTTCTGCTTCAGTTTTCCTTTTTCTTCCCTCCTTCTTTCCTTTTTTCTCCTCCATATTTTCCTCTCTAGCCTTTTAAGGTCACACACTGTATAAACTGACATTTTTGCAGTGGTTTTATTTTCATTAATTTCATTGGTCTCTGCCTTGCAAAATTTTGCACTCTCTAAGATGCAAGAAGTTCTAATCGAAAGGTACCTGTACTGTAATTGTATTGAATACTCTGTCACTTTTTACATCAATAAGTCAAATTTGTCACATTTTCTCCAGCCTCTTCAAATAAACCGTATGCTACCACTCGAGATTCAGGTGGTTTATCAAGCAGATCGTATTTCTTGCTTTTCTCCATCCCTCACCCATAAACTATACAAGAAACGGTTAATTCACTAATGGACCCCTAATTATTGATCCAAATCTTGCTGGTAAATTACCCTTCGCACGACAAGCCCGAAGAAAAAGGCGACAAGTTCCCCCAAGCAACAGACAAAACTGTTCGGGGCAGTCTCAGAGATTGATTTTTGAGACGGAATGCATGCTGCGTGAACTTGAAGGCCATTTGGAAGGTACGAAGCCACTTTCACCCTGTATAGAGCTGGTCGTGACGGGCCAAAGTGCTCCTCTTTCGCCCCTCGCCCCCTCCCACTTGCTGTTCGTTTCTTACCAAAGTGGTGAAAATTGCTCTAGCCTTTTTAGAGCGAGGATACTTGAGATTGAGCTCACCTGAAGGCATTCCAAGTCACCCCCTCAAGGCGTGATGCCTTCCGGGAATGGGAGGGAAAAAACAGGTGGGACAGTCAGGTAAAGCTTAAAGGTGAGAGGATGATTGGGAAGAGAAGGAATGATTTCCAAGGGAAAATCTTTTTTTCAAAATCAAATGGCAAGAGCAAAAGACTTTGATTTATACCTCTTTTAAATTCCTAGGGGCTGTAATTTTACATTGAAATGTAAATATGTACAAATCACTAATCAGCAGATGGCAATAATCAATGGATAATGGAAAGAAAATGGTATTAAAAACTATACCAAACTACTACCCTCCTCCTGTGCCCCCCCCCCCCCCCCCCACGCAAAAAAAAAAGACAGACTGTTCCAAAATGCGTTGTAGAATGCCTGTTAGAAAATGGATGTTTCATATGAGGAAAGACACTTCTATATTAAAACAATGCATCAGTCTACAGTATGTGGTCGAAGAATTGAAGAACAAACAACACCTTTATTCTGTGTTTGTTTTCTACAATATTCAATATACTGTGAATAATATTTCAGTTGACTATTCAATGTTCATGACCATTTTATGTGATTTTAATTTTTGTTTGGAAGAAAAAACAGAAGTAATTCTTTAAAAGATCTTTACACTTCTATCTTCATATATCCATGGAGCTTATGTGGACATTTTGGAGACTGAAATTCTAACAAAAACAAGAAAAAAGCCCCTTGAAAGAGCAGGATATCTCCGTACTTGAATATGTAACAACCAAATCAGGTTATAATGGAGTACACTTCCATTGGTCTAAACATAGAGATGGTATCCTTAATGGGTCTGAGATACTATCAACAGGTTTGATCACTGGATAAGGTCAGGAGGCAAGGGAATATACAGAGTTCTGTTCCCTTAATGGAGGATGAGGTATTATACTTGACATCCTTTGAGGTAGGAATCCACACCGATAAGACTCTACGATCTATTTCTTACTCACTTGTGTAGATCTCACTCTCATTTATAATATATTTATCATGACCATGCTCCCATCTAAAATCCTCTTCAACTCCATGGTCTCTCACTCTTGGACGCTCTAATCCACTTCTTTTTTAAAATTCCTATTTGAATCTTAATTTGTGGACTATTTGCTTCCCGTTTTATGGTGTTTTTTCCTACTTCGTTATATTATTTTCCATATTTCTAGCTCTCTCTTTCTATCAATAGCCCTATGACATCCCCTCCTGATTCGCCTACCCCCCCCNTGCTACTGTTCTGTATGGAAAACGAATGCGTGATTTCAACACCAACACCAACACCGAACTTGAAGTCGCAATTTTCCCGATCCCTAGGGCTTGGTGTTGAGATATGGGAAAATTGCACGTGAATCGTCAACACCGACCGTGATCCTCGGTTCAGCAGACAGCATTCAACACCAGCAACCAACACGAGCGACCGGAAATACGTCAGAATCTTGCGAGGTCAACCCCAACACCGACAGACTTCAGGTTTGGTGTTGAGGCTGGTGTTGGTGTTGCTGCAACACCAACACCAGCGTTCCACACCGTACTTGAAGTCACCCAATGTAACTGTAGACAAGATTTACAGATGTTTAACATTAAAAAGACTGGGCTATTTTGGAGGCTAGGAAAACCCTACGATCTCGGCCGTTAGTTGTGCGATTGCCACGGAAATTTTCACGGAGGTAGAGTGGAATTTAAACTCGAAGAATGTATTAGTCATTTTTCCAAAAAATTCTTCAATTAATCAATTATGCTAATTTATGCGTAAATGCATGGTGATTTCCTATTTTTTTTTCTTTAACTCCCAAAACACTCATACTACAGTATTAATTTTTGGCATGCATGTGTCTGTTGTAATTGGAAATATTTGGGTGGAAAAAAAAATCTAATTTTTTTTCATTTTCTTATGTACTTTATTGTTTTTTTTAATTTCTAATGTATTTCTTTGTTTTTTATGCTTTTTGCTGAAAATTATTGCAGGAACTATTTAAAAAATATCTATACTAAAACAAATAGATTCTTGCCGAGAAAAGTGAAGATGTTGTTATTTTATGATTTATAACAGAAAACTCAGCTTGCATTGACTTTGTACACAAAATCACGTTTTCGGGCAATTTTGGGGCTTACAAATTTGTTTTCAAATGTACTCATATCTGTATAAGACAGTTTCAATGTTCAATGCGTTCATATCTGTATAAGACAGTTTCAATGTTCAATATGTTCATATCTGCATAAGACAGTTTCAATGTTCAATATGTTCATATCTGTAAAAGACAGCTTCAATGTTCAATGTGTTCATATCTGCATAAGACAGCTTCAATGTTTAATATGTTCATATCTGTATAAGACAGCTTCAATGTTCAATGAGTTCATATCTGTATAAGACAGCTTCAATGTTCAATGAGTTCATATCTGTATAAGACGGCTTCAATGTTCAATATCTTCATTTCTGTATAAGACATCTTCAATGTTCAATATCTTCATATCTGTATAAGACATCTTCAATGTTCAATATGTTCATATCTGTATAAAACAGTTTCAATGTTCAACATGTTCATATCTGTATAAGACAGCTTCAATGTTCAATATGTTCATATCTGTATAAAACAGTTTCAATGTTCAACATGTTCATATCTTTATAAGA
>BQKZ01001019.1:74312-89312 GCA_036244855.1 Temnopleurus reevesii
CCCCCCCCCCCCCCCTCCTCCCCATATCCTTCCCTCTTCTCTGTTTTTCCCTATAACTTGAGCTTCTGACAATATGCTCATTTCTTCTTTTTTCAAATATGCTGAAAAAAAATTCATTGGCAACATCAACAAGAACATCTGAAAAGGCCTGTAAAGCCTATTTTAAATGGATGTTACTTCTAAACATAATTTTTACATATTATAATTTCCCATTGATGCGCTACAACAGACTTTCTCTACAACTGAAATGAAAGAAAAACTGCATGAAGAGGAGGACAAAGAGGAGTTGGTAGAGAACATTTCCAGAGGGCATCTTCTATTCCGATGATGCTATCCTCTCTCTCTGGAGGTTCGCAACCTCATCACTCATATCTACTCCATAATTGGCTTGACCACTTAAAAGCTTAAACGCAGGAGACAAGAAGTGTGATATGTATCACCAGCTTCATGATCCTTCCACAGTTTGCTGCAGCGACATTTACTCTGAGATTCAATTAATCAGAGATGAGCCTTACCGATGATATCCAATTCATGTAACATTGCATCGTGTTTAGAGCTAGGCATAGATAACATGTACTGGACTTGAACCTGAGAACATTTCTCAGCATTTTCTTACCTCACACTTTCCAATTTATTTCTAGATCTAAATCAAATTCAAATTAATAATCATCATATTCATCATTCAAACCAACATAGTTAGGTATTTTTTTATTCAAAATTGGATTTTTGTCCATGTTAATCTTTACTATTGAAACAAGATGTTGAATCAACAACACTGGTCAGACTATGGAAATTATTCTACATTTCCATTCCCAACTTATTTCATTTATCTCAGGAATTATTTCAGCAGGAAAAATTCAATCTATTACATATTGTATGTCAATAACCCTCTACAGACTATAACTCTGCACTTTTCTTTTTCACAACTCATTGTTAGATAGAAATAAACTAGAGTCACATCTTTCTCCCTCAATTTCATTTCACAATATAGATCTTATAAGTCTAGACTCATTATCGATTGCCTTTCATGAGCAACACTTTATATTCACCTTCTTGCGTAATAATTGACCAAAATATTTCTTAAGTGCTGCCTATTTTCTTAATATCAGACACACAAGACGCATGACTCACGTCTGCATACTCAGTCCTAGATGAGACGAGCATTCCCCAAAGTGCTAGACGGTAATCAATCACACACTGTTACACAGATGGTGTAAACTCATTAACAGCAATCAATCAGCATGTTCATTCATCAATCCTTGAGGTTTACAGTCAGGACTCACTATATCAGATGGTCGACTTGAGCACATACAGGGGAATGTTGCAGAAAAGGGACCATGAAAATCACCTGTACCTGTAGGACAGACATAATCTTACTGTACATATATCAGGTCAACCATAATTATCTGTTACACACGTAATCTTGGTAACCCTGATTAATCGATGTATTCATTAATCAATCCTTGAGGGCTTACAGTCAGGATTCACTATATCAGATGGTCAAATTGAACACATACAGTGGAATGCTGCAGAAAAGGAACCATGAAAATCATCTAGCAGGAATTTCTTTCTACCTATAGGACAGACATGAATTTCATGCAAATATATGGGGGCAATCATAATATGTATATACACAAAGTGTATGTAACACCGAGTAATCAATGTTTCCATTTAGCATCCTTGAGGGATTACAGACAGCACTCTCCACATCATACCCTAGTATGACTATACTTCATCTATACAGTGGAATTTCACTGTAAACAGAAAATGATAAACATCTTGAAACAACAAATTTGTGATAATTTATATTCCATATATGTTTTCTATTACAATGAACTTTTAAAACACATGTTGTAAACTCACTTTGTTTTGAATATGTGTTCTATCTTGGGAATTTTGTTTGTTTGAGAAAGATTTTCTCATAAACATGGGTTCAATCATAGGTTTGTTCATAGAAATCTGTTCCACTATTACCCAGGGTGCTACAAGAATTTTTTCACCAGTTGCCTGATCAGGCAACTAAGTTTTCCAATCACTTGCCCGAAAAAGAATTTGTCTTGCCCAAAATTGATAGCCAATGCTAATTTGCATATAGAGAAAAACTAGTATAAAATTGTTAGTTGCACGATTGGGCAAGTGACAATATCATTTACTTGCCCGACAGCTTAATTTTGTTGCCCAGGGCATAAGAGCAAGTGGGTTTGTAGCGCCCTGACACCTAGACTAAAATTTAATAAGAAGTGATCAATCAGCATATTCAACTAATCTGTGAGGGTGCATGCAGCTATCACTACTTTGAGCCAACAAAATGATTTTATCAGAGTCATTAAGAAGATTTTCATGGAAAATAGACCATTGGATATAAAAATCATTGCATCATAAGGAAGAATAATTTTGTTTCCAACAGAATCATGAGAAATCATTTTTTCTTGCTCTTTTGTAAATGGTTTACTATATCTTTTACATACCGTTATGTAAACCTAAATGACTTTGGCCAAAGTTGTGCCAGACTTAAAACCTACAAACCAAGCGAACATGATGCAGTTGTACTCCTAATGACCAAATGTAATTTGACTTGCCGCATAATCAATTACATCCCTCATTTAAAGGCTAGAAAAATAAATGAGTACCGCCATTATGTACAGGTAATACCAGGCCTCATTAGCTCTCGCTTACCGAATCGGCATACATAAACACATTTGTAATGAAATGTAATTTGACTTGTCACACAGCATGGCTACATTAGCAACGATTGATTGATTTTCTAATTCCTCTATCCTTGAAAGTTACAGAAAGCGGTTGCTATTTATGACCATATTACACATGCAAGATAAACATCAGTACACTATGTAAAGACAAAATGGATTTCAAAGAGCCCTAGGTCATCTCAATTTTGTTGTGCTTCATTTTCAGCTACAATATATTGACGAAGTACACAACACCTGCCAGTGCTTGCCTTGAGGTAAGTAAACAGCATCTTCATATCTGCACCATGGGAAATAAAAAAAAAAAAACATCCAACACTGAATTATATCTAAATCAATTATGAAAATAAATTATTTGTTTTTCCTGGAAAGGTCGGCACATTATTGAAGATGATCAGAAAAAATTGAATAAAGGAGATTGAATGAGTAACAAATCTATATGCGCAATTTTGAGCGTGGAAGAAATTTCATCACCTTTATTAAATTTGGGGGTAGAGAGGGAATGCAAGGAATGTAAGAAATAAAAAAGATGCAGATATGAAATCTTTGGCAGGAAACTCATACATAGATTCATGAGTTTCATTGACGAAAGAGACTTTGGAAGGGAGTGAAAAAGCTATTGGTTGAGAGAGAGGGGGGGGGGGAGAAAGAGGAGTGAGACAGGGGAGAGGAGAGGATACAGTAACAAAAATATAATTTGGATGCAAGATTTATCTTTATATGGTATTATCTGTCTCTTCCTCTTCATTAGTTCAATCCCTCCTTGTCAATCTTTGCTCTTGATCCCTTTAGTGCTCCACTATTCTTTCCTTTCTCTCTTGTTTCATTCAACTTTTACTCAATCTCTTTTAACTTTTATTTCCCTCTCCATCCTTTCTTGCTCACTCTCTGCCCACTCCTCACTTTGAATCCTTCTTCTGTCTAAAATATATATTTTCTCTAAATCTCTTTTGTTCACACCTTCCTATCCTATCCTCTATCCCCTCCTCTCTTCACTCCCCTTCCCCTCCTCTTCTTTTCTTCAACTTTCCTTCCTTCCAACCCTTTGCTCATCTCTGTCCTCCTCCTCCCCACCTCCTCTTCCTTCCTCTCTCATCACTTTGTGAGCAAGAGAAATATGAAGTCTGGGGAGAGCAATAAGACATGGATGCAAGACCCATACAAATGAGGCCCATGGTAATAGTGTCAATATACCATGGCGTCACTGCAATCCTTTATGTTAGTGTAAGAATGTTCAGTTGGTCAATTCAGAAATCTGATACGGCTTCTCTTAGATTCAACTGTAATTTACCCTATTTTATTATCTTTCTTTTTATAAAAGCAGTTTGTTTGTTCTTTTTTCTGTTCATTATTCATGTTCATTCTTATTTCTCTAAACCCATTCCCCCTCTTTCTATGTCAATCTATCTATGTACAGTGTATCTGTCTCTCATTTCTCATTCTTATTCATTTTCTCCCTACGCCCTTCTCAACACTACACACAATTGAGAAGCTATACATTATCTTACCTGCAGAGGGCGGCAAGCAAGTTTAGATCCAACAATTTCATTGAGTATTTTCATTTCACTTTTGTTGACAGAACTTTTGGCATATCCAGTACTGTTTTACATGGCAAATTCATGATTCTAACCACTGCTAAAATAGTAAAATTATAACACCATGATTACCAGTTAATCAAAATTGGATTTACTGGTTTACTTATAGATTTTGCTCATTTCTTGTCAATGGACCTTGTTACATGAGTAAAAAAAAACTATAATATTTGGAATTCAGTTTATATATTACTTTTTGCTATGTCCTGTAAGGCATGGGAAAGCTTTTGGGGTGACAAAGAACAACTTTTGTGCATAAAGAATGTATGCAATTTGCATCTATTAGTAAATATGCATATTTCTTATATTCTTTTCTGCAACCAAGCAATGTATCTCCTTAAAAGTTCCCAAAGTTCAAAGATTGAGCACTAAAAAATGGCTGAATGCCCCAAGAATGACACATTGAGGGAAAGTGAGAGCAATTTCATCATAGTATCAACACTCAATCAAAACAATCCATTTCAAATGAGCAATCCCTCACTGCGAACAAAATGGACAAAGTTTCCATTAGAACATTCACAATATCTAGACACACAAACAAGAGAAATGTCTTCCCCTCTTATTCTGCAGAGAAATGTTGAAGAGGTATCACAACTGTTCAGAGAATAAACAAGGAAGCTACTCTTTCATGCTCATGAAGCTATTGTAAAGGCTAGAATAAAGTTGTTAACTTTGTCCAATTCCTTTGTCCATTCTGCTCACAGTGACCCCTTGCAACCTCGTTGGACACCGAAAGGAAAGGTACACACCAATGCATGACAATACAAGGCCCCAATCAAGGAGTGAACATATATGTACTCTGCCTCCCTCTTGAGTCCAATATTTAAAGACACCAGCCGAAAATCAGGGATAACCGGGACGACTCAATACAACAAATGCTGCACGTTAGGGAATGTTGAACGACAATGCTCAGAAACCTTTCCCCTTTGCAAAGGAATCTGAACCCTCTATGTGCCATTTGGATCAGGTCAAATTTAGACTTATTTAATGCAATTCATAGCATTGATCTTTGCATTGGTAATTCCAAAGCAAAAAAAATCAGGAAATTCATTCAAATTACAAAAATGAACAAAAACCAAATCATGATCTCCTCTGAACTGAAAAGAAATGTCAGACTTACCAATTTCTGGTTGGCAGCTTTANCTCTTTTGTTCACACCTTCCTATCCTATCCTCTATCCCCTCCTCTCTTCACTCCCCTTCCCCTCCTCTTCTTTTCTTCAACTTTCCTTCCTTCCATCCCTTTGCTCATCTCTGTCCTCCTTCCCACCTCCTCTTCCTTCCTCCCTCATTCCTTTGTGAGCAAGAGAAATAAGAAGTCTGGTGAGAGCAATAAGACTTGGATGCAAGACCCATACAAATGAGGCCCATGGAAACAGTGTCAATATACCATGGCGTCACCGCAATCCTTTATGTTTAATAGCGTAAGAATGTTCATTTGGTCAATTCAGAAATCTCATACAGCTTCTCTTGCAAAACTGTGCATGGCTGTTTACAGATTTGCATAATTTGCCCTATTTATATTTTTCTTTTGTTTGTTCAATTGTTTGTTCATTATTCATATTCATTCTCATTTTTCTACATCCCCTCTTTCTCTGTCAATATATTTCTCGTCTCATTTCTCGTTCCGTCTCCTATTCCCGATCTCTATAACCCCTCTCCCAACACTGCACACAAATGGAAAGCTATACTGCATCTTACCTGCAGAGGGCAGCAAGCAAGTTAAGATCCAACAATTTCATTGAGTATGTTCATTTTACACAGAACTTTTGACATATCCAGTAATGTTTTACATGATTCTAGCCACTGCTAAAATATGGAAAATATAACACCATCATTACCAGTTAATCCAGATTGGGTTTACACAACAGGCCGGTTTACTTATAGATTTTGCACATTTCTTGTCCACGGACCTTGCTACAATAGTAAAAATGAAACTATAATATTTGGAATTCATTATATTACATTTTGCCGAAAATCAGGGATAACCGGGACGACTCAATACAACAAATGCTGCACGTTAGGGAATGTTGAAGGACAATGCTCAGAAACCTTTCCATTTTGCAAAGGAATCTTAACCCTCTTATAAGTCATTTTGATAAGGATCAAATTGGGTCATTACAAAGCAACCAAAATTCTGAAATCCATAACAATCACAAACATGTACAAAAACAAAAACAAAATCATTATCACCTCAAAACTAAAAAAAAAAAACATGTCAGACTTACCAATTTCTGGTTGGCAGCTTTTGAGTCCTCTTGAACTTTCTGAAGCTCGTCTTTGAGGGCGCTGTTGGCGTCTTCAAGAGCTTTGAGTTTGATAGTGGCACTACTGGTAGAAAGGGTGCGTTGATGGTCCCCCTGTAATCAATGAGATAATAAAGGAGAGGGGGTATAAGCATTCATTAAGCAAACAAGAGATACAGACATGTGGAGATCTTTTGATAAATCTACATAACTCAAACAACTTCTTGGACATATACAAATTTTGAAATTTTGAAATTGAATGAATCTGCTGGGGTCTGTCACATAAAGACATAGACCTCTTCGAACATATCTATTGTAAGAATTTCTCTCATTCATTGGTTATTTGTTATACTCCACAAAGTTTTGTCAAAAGCAATCAACAAAAACAATTCTCATCATTTCTCTTATCCATTATTATAAATCATATCTGGTGTGAACAATTGCTCAATAAAAACAAGACAAACTCTAATCATCTTTCTGGTTATTTACAGCTTATTCATCATTTTGTAATCTCTAACTTCTCCATTCTCCTATTTCTTTTTCTGCTCTGTAAGCGCATAGGGACATGCTATGGCTATGTGTTATGCACTATATCAGATCTGAATGTTATTATTATTATTATGTATCTGCTAACAATATAAAAAAAATATATATATCTCAGCTATTTGGTCTTGAACACTAATAGAATGTTTGATCAAGTATAACAAGAATTATCTTGATAGATTTTGTATCCTTTCATTATTATTTCATGTCTCATGCTAATGTGTCTATTCATGTTCATTTCATGTCTTTAATATGCTAATGTATATTTCATGTCTTATACTAATGTGCAAATTCATTATTATTTCATGTCTTATACTAATGCATAAATTCATTTTTATTTCATGTCTTACACTACTGTGTTGATTCATTATTACTTCTTTATACTTTTCATCCAAAAGACTAGGCCAATAAACTGGTGAATGTCATTTCAATAGTCAGTGGCAATGTAATTAGCTAATGGTTTGACAAACTCATAGATATGAAAACTGACTACACTCTCTGAGATGAACCAACAACATCTTTTGAACATATATATGTTATATCATTAAATCCTTATCTGCTGAGTGCGATGAGATATGGTATTATTATATAACCATTAATGAATGATACTCTCTTTCAAAACCCATAAAATTTGATTTAACAGTCAATAATGTGGTTCAACATCAATGCATTGCAAGATGATGGACAGCACATTCTCTGTCAATTTCATATCTTTAAAGTGCTGCATACAAGAAAATGCAGATAAATTAGGCTAATAATCCACATAGCATTAACGCAACACCAATATCAATAGTGAATTCATATTTTGCAAACACCACTTACAGAGCAAAGAGGGGATCAGCAGGGTAGTAAATTGCTTCTTAAATATTTCATCGGATTTGACAGCGATACTTAGCCAATGAAAAAGTTCTACTCATTATGAGCTGCATAATATTTTGTAATAACATTTTAACTTTTACTACTAGAAAATAATCTGACCCTAAAAGTCTTGTACAGATGTACGTAACTTTGATGCTTTCAAAATAGTATTTCAAAGAATTTGATGCACTGTGTGCACAAGTATGGATAATATATGGCCTTTACAAACAAGCAAGCATTAAACAGGAATTCATCTTGCATTAATAGACTCAAATCTTTGCTGGGGTGATATTTTCACTTACATGTACTTAAATAATAGTATAACAGAGAAAACGCAGCATTTAACATGGACATTAATACGTCGTATTTTCTTTGTTTTGCTATTATTCAAATTAATATCATACCGTTCTTTGGAAGTATAATCTATCACTTACTTCTCGACCATGAATTCCCTAAAAATGTCTATTTAGCATACTCCCTATAGACTTTTGTATAATTTTCTTTCAAAAGAAGAAATTGACTACTGCTCTTTTGTAAATATGTCTGAACTCTATTGAATTTGTTATGATTTATGTACAATAAAATATTAGCTTTTACAGTGTATGTTATCAAAGTTCTGTGGATCAAATAGAATTTAACAATTCTCACCAGAAAGCATAAGCACACTCTATTAGAATATAGAAAGGTAACCTCAGACATTTAAGAGAAAAGAGAGTAAGCCTCAATTACTTAGGTAGCGATACACCTCATCTTCAATTTCAAACGGACAGATAAGCATCGGGTCGGGAAGAAATTTTAAAAGCTCCACTGGGCATCAATGCTTATCTTTTATTTTCATCTTGAGATAGATAGGTATGGATTTAAAGCAGAGGGATCGTCCTCTAATTTCTGCATTCTTGTGACAGCTTGCATTGCATTTCTTCATGTTAGTTATATGCCGTTTTACATGCTGTGGGTTTGTTAGTTTGGTATCATCATAAATAATGTTTTGTTAACTGACAACTTCTCCCTTCCTTCCTCCTCTCTCTCTCTCTCTCTCTCTCTCTCTCTCTCTCCCTCTTTTTATCTATCTATCCATCTTTTTTTCTCTCTCTCTCTCTCTTGCTCTTTCCCTCTCTCCCTACCTCTATTTTGTCTATCTCTACATTGTTTTTTCTTTTACTCTTATCTTTCACTCTTTCATTGGCAACTTAAACCTAAACTCATATATTCTGTTTTTTTCACAAAGAAAAAACAATCATATTCACCTGTCTGTTATCAAATCAATTGATTATTTCACTACATTTTTGTTATAGACATTCTCCAACATACTACACTTAGGTATTTCAAACAAGTGAAACTCAACAATACCGACAAACTAGTAAATGATTAAGACATTGAGCAGCTAATTTTCATGGAGGCATTCAAAAAGAGCCTAATTGAATCCCTAAATAGCGTAATGCCAAATTCATTTTGCCGAGTGTCCTCCAGAAATCTATCATTAACGAAGCAGAATGGAGCTTAGAATAGCCCTTGGACGAGATCATCTCATTTGACGATCAACCAAGGGGAGAGAATGATGAGTTAATTACTGTCTTACTGACAATTCCAATGTCATTCATGCTATATGGGCTTAGTCTTCATTTTCAGACTTACAGTTCATTTTATAGAAAGGATCACAAGACTTAGCCCAAAATAACTTGTTCGGATGCTCTCAAATGCAATTTTTAAATAATTATATTGGCCAGTAGGTTGGGAAATTTTTGTTTGTCTTTCATAAACATAATTCCCACTATTCATAAAGCAGACTTGGAAAGGAGTGGATAGCCAAATAAAAACTGAACATTTTCAGGTTGTAATCCAAAAAAATTTTCTTTGATTTTCAATTGGAGTTAAAACAAAATATTCACTGAATGTTTCAGTAAAGTACATGGAAACTTTTTTTTGTTGGGTCATTTTTTATGAGTCTTTTTTTTATAATTTTTTTGTTATTGGTGATTGGCTTTTGTTTTTTTGCTTGGCGTGAAATTTCTACATGTGATTTTTTTATTGACATTTGTCATTGTGGACAAGTGCGCTAAAGATAAATTAAATATCTCACAAGCAAAGATTTAATACTGCATTCAACAGTTCAGCATAATCTATCACTAGGGAGCATTGTCAGATATACCTTTATCTGAATTTGAAGGAGTATAATCTATTACAACATTCTCATTCCATTCTGCTGATGGGTACCTTTAAATCATTTCCATGTTGGGATCCCGCCTCCCTCATAACAACCCCACAGGTGATGAGGACATGAATATTCATGAGCTCTCTTTCGCTCCAGTTAAGAGAGATTATCACGGTCATGTAGACCAATGGGGCAAGGTGTCTCGTGGTTTTAGAGCATCCATCGCAAGTGTGACTCATATGGAAAGAGAAGTTAAAGGGATTCTTAATCTATTATCGAAAAAGCAATAAAGTGCTAATGTTCATACCCTACTCTGAAAATATATAAACCCGACTTTGGGATTGATATATACTGCAATTTAGTATATTTGATATAGTATCAAATTGTTAGTATTCTTAGTATTGTAGTATTATATTTAGTATTTTTAGCATTTTTAGTATCTATATAGTATCAAAGATAGTATATTTTACTGAAATTGGATATGTACTGCAATAATTGAATCTTAGACAAAGCAAAATCTTAATCATAAACAATCATAGTAATTTATTAACACAGTTATAAATAGAAGTCAAAGATATATTTCTATTAATTCTTGTACAGTACATGTAGATGAAACATACTGAGAGAAATATAATAAAATCTTGCCAATAATGTCATTATTAAAATTTTTCATTTTTGTGGCTGAGGGAGGTGTAAAATTTCCATTTTCTTTGGAAGCAATAGAATCTGATTCGTCTACCCAGGTAGATTGCATGGTCCCACTAACCAAGCAGAGTATGAGTCATACCCAGGTATAGCCAAAAATTATCATACCACACGGACAGATCAATTGAAGTGCCAGCACAGAGGTGAATTCCTACGAAGGGTAGAATTTCGGGAGGAAATTATCATAATATAATTCCAGTATTGATCCCAGGGTTGCAGTGGCAGAAATTCACTTTAGTTCAAAACTGATATTCATCTACAAACTTCAACTTTTCAAAGCTTTAAAATCTACAAGGGTTGATACCTATCACATTCTCCTAATCACGAGTTAAGGATTAAATGTTAGATTGTAATGAGACCTGCTATTAAATATATGTCATTCCTTATTGTTTAGCATTAACGTGGAATCAACTTCCTTCTTCTGTCGTCACTAAAAGATTCTTTTCTCATATAAAAGAGCCCTCTAAAACCATCTCCACATAACCGGCTAAATAGATCTCATGTGCAATATTTTCTTGATCATCTGCCACTTAGTATATTCATATTTGTACTTATGTATTTTGTTCTCATCTTTGTATACTTGGTATGTTCTTTATCTGGGATGCAAACTTGTACGGGATGCAAACTTGTACGGGCTGCCCGCCGTAGCCTTTTTTGTATTTCCGAGACATGTTCTTATCTTGTCTAATAAACTACACTAAACTACAAAGTTCTCTGATTATATGACTGGATAAGTCAAATCGATATTTTTGCTTAGAATAGTTTATCAATACAATGATCTGGAGACATAAGAGAGCAATATATGAAAATGGGGCCATATTTTGTACAAAGATAAAAGTAATCATATTATCAAAACCTATCATATTAAAACATGCCTCCAGACAACTCCGTGGACATAGCATATGAAAGTCCACTAATCTAATATAAAAATTGCACCACAAGGCTCTATGCAGTCCAACATGGTCTCTTTGGTGTAAGGTTCATCACTCATCCAAGCATGTAACAGCTGAATACAGCTCCCATTGATTTCTGCTTTATACTTTCACTAGGTACGTAACTGGAGTTGCATGCTGAATGGTGAACTGAGGCCCTCACAAGTAAATCACGGTCCCATGCACTTGATTTCGTGCAGGGACCGGAGATGGAAGCTTAACCAATTAAAGAGCTCTATCGATTTTGCCTTTGTTTTTCTTTCTAAAAGCAGAGTACCTTTAATGAGATCATCCCGGCTCCATGGTCATTAATGAAGCAGTCGCCAAGGATGAAATTGAATTTTCAGAGGAGGGCCGCATCTTTTCAGAGGGGTGGACTTTGAGATGTTGAAATGAGGCTTTATAGTGAGCTGCTAGAGACCATGGAATTTGTACACCCACAGAATCCAAAAAACTACTTTGTGACCATTAATAATGAACAAAATGCTGATTGGGGAATTATTTTCGGTTTGAAAATTAACCAAAATACAGTTATCTCTAGTCATTTGAAATAAACATCGCTCATTGGGAAACAAAGTCTGATTTGAAATACATAGAGCTGCCTCTAACACTTTCAGAAGTGAAATTAACAGAATACATGCATTGAGCATCCAGCAGGATGGATTCGGCGCACTATAAATCACATCTATTATTATTATTATAATTATTAAAGAAAAAGGGGGATTTTTCCGAAGGGCTAACATTTCTTCCTAAACCACCTTAATTGCTCCACTAAGGCATCATCATTACTTGTGCTCTAGTAGAGAACTGTTATGGCCTAATAGTGCATTTCAGGGAACAAAATCAAGCCAGGTACCTGAATTACCCCACCTGGGTTGTGAGCAACACAGTATGGATGAATTTTATTGGGGGTATTCTTTTTTACTGACGGAGAATAATACTATACCTGGAATTCAAACCAATTAACATTGAGTAAACCTAAATATTACATTTACAATCTAGCTGTACACTATACATCACATTTTTTTTTTGCATAAAGGTTATTTGCTTCCATACCATTTATGTATTATGGGAGAACTAGGTTAAGATATTCATCGCTATGGGCACTAAGTAGAAGACGAAGAAACAGCCATGTTAGTATCATGTACTCTAATCAATATCGCGATGTTCCTGATCCTGAAGGGCAAGTTGATAAGACGGTAGGGGAGAAACAGAGGAATGTGTCGGCAGGGCCTTTGTGAAGAACGAGAGACGGAGGGAAAGTTAGACAATGAGATGAATGCAAGGTGGCTCACTCACGTAGATAGTGCAGATGCTGAAGAGTGCTTTGAAGATGATCATCTTTAGTTTTGAAGAGGCAAAAGAGGTCCAAAAAATTATCAAACTGGCATTGATTATAAAGAAAAAAATGATTTTAATTAACCTCGCTCATTACTTAATACTCAGATAATTTCACAAGTGAATGGGAAAATATACGTCAATACCTATTATGCAAAGGAATTCATATTCATGTGGTGTACACACGTTTGTTGCTTTACACTGAAAGTTTGAATATGCAGCAGAGATCTGCATTCATGAAAGTTAAAACCAATCACAGAACATGGATATGGTTTTGAGTAGAATTGAATAATATACATTTAAAATGAACAAGGTGGTGCTTGGAAATAATGTACTCTAGCATATATTCCTAAGGTTTCCTTAAATGTCAATCAGATACATTTACCAGAGTCCTTAATTATATTTTCAATCGAATATAAACAACCATTTTCTTTACATGGTTTCCTAAATATTATTAGGATATGTCTGTATTTCTTTAACATTTATTTTGAATTTAATTTAATTGAATTGAACATGAATAAAAAAGGCAAATGAAACAAACAACATATATACCCTCGAGAAGATTATCTACAGTAGATGTGTACAAATTTTGTTCCTTAAAATTTCTTTTTTCAGTCACAACACTTCGCTCACTGTTAAGAGGATCAATCTCACAATAAAATTATATTTCCTTCCTTTAACACCTCATCTAGATTAGCAGACTTAAATTTTTTGGGAAAAAACGACTCGAAGGTTGGCATTAACGACTCAGCAGCTATAGCCGTCTGCAATCGCGTTGCCATTCAGATCATATTTCATAGGCGGATAGAAGGAAGGTGGCTTGGCTATTAAAAAGAAGCCCTAGGAGTACGAGAGAAAATACATTTTTCAAGGCAGTGCTCCATTTTATGAAAGCAAACACCTCTCCAGTAGTCCTTTTCACATTAGGGACCACTAAATTATACAGGTTAATGATATCTAAATGATTTGCTTTTTTGAGGTACCTTTTTCATTAGATAAAAGTTCATGAATGTGAAATATAATATCTTTCAATAGACTAATTAATTCACTTAGACTAAAATTACTTTTGAAACTCTGGTAATTTTGCATCTAAAGTACTTGATCAGGAATTATTTCTTGCAAACAAAAAAGCCCAATTCACTGAAGTAGATGCCTACCAAACAACATATAGAAGGAAATGATAAACAGGATAAGCAGAGAAATGAAAAAACTTTGATGCATCATCATGTGACATGAACTGGACAAGGTTTTTCCCTGATTTGTTCCCTGATGTTTTTTAATCCCTGCATGATTTCTATATAAATCTAATTCTCTCATTTCAACCGGTCTTCTTCAATTATCATGGGGTTCCCACTTTTTTAGAGAAGTATTTTGCTGATTTTTCCGATAAGATTTTGAAGAAATACTTCAATACTATTTTAAACAACATTACATGTATTACTAATTAAATCCTAAAATAATTTAAATTGGGATGCAATTATGTTAATTTGGACTTGTTGGTTGATTCTACGTGTATTGTATAAAGCAAGCAATGTAGAATTTTCTAATGCAGTTTCAAGGCTTTCCTAAAGACTGTATTTTCTGGCAACAACAATTTTTTTCTCAATAAAATGAGTTATTGCCAAGCAAATAAATATTTTTGATCAACAAAATTCTGACAATAAACATTACAGCTGCATAGGAAGGTGGTGGTGGGTGCAAGAGACCTTAAACTTGGAGGTGAAATGCAACCTTGCGGATATGCTCTGGTCCACCAATTATCGGTAAGCATAGCCGACTGCAATCTTGAGAAGCCTCTGTCATACAAATCTGTCTGCAGCACGATATCAGGATCTCAGACTAGCTAGACCCCTCGGATTCATGATTACTTCTTAAAGGGACTCGATATGGTGATCGTGCTTTCTCTGTGTGTGCTCCCCTCCTTTGGAAT
>BQKZ01001019.1:91812-110835 GCA_036244855.1 Temnopleurus reevesii
CATCATGTTGATTCAGTTTTGGTGTTTGATTTACACCTATCTGGTGTAGACAGAGAATGTATAAAACAAAACCCTCATCACACAAACGTTTTTCAAGAAACATTGAGCAGAATATCATGTCCAGTAAATAACTTTAGGACTACATAGTGGAATACTGAATATGAAACTAATGATTTTTTAATGTGAAACCCATGATGATCTTTGAATAACATCAAGACCCATAATAAACCTCAAGTAGTTTCGATCATTGTGAATTGTTATCATTTAAGATCATATGCTTTAATTCTACTTTATTGTGTGTTTCCATTTTCTCATGACTTTTATTCTCTATATCATCTATATTTATCTTCCTCTTTCCATCTTTTATCACATTAACCCCCTTCCTCCTCTGCCCTCTGTCTCCATAACTGTTCCATTTCTCACTTAAACCTACCCCTCCCCCTTCTTTGCTCTCCCTCTCTATCTCTCTCTTCAACATATATCACTAGCGTTCTTCGTTTTCTCACACTCAAACTCCTCATGTTGATCAATCCAATCGATTTCCGAGCTCTCTTTCTAGCTCTGTTCCTCTCTCTCTCTCGCATTCTGCAAACAATTGTCTGCTTGCCTGCTAAATGACTTCTATTTCTGGCTTGTTGAATGTAGCTGCCATATACTAGACATTAATTTATTAAGGAACTAGTTCATGCTATAGACGTTCTGGAATTCAGCTACAGCAATCGATCGCATCACAAAAAAATTGTATTTCAAAAGAAATTAAAGTTCCCTAGAGCTGGTACATCACACAGTATCTTTGCTGGATAAAAATAAGAGATTGATGTGCAGACTTAAACATCGAGACCCGTATTCCAATAGCGAGGTTTAAGTTAACCCTGGTCTAAATCTGTGGTTTAAGTATGGGTAGCCAAAAGTGCCAGAACTTTATTTACAATTAATAATTCTTATGTTAACTGCTCTCTTTTCCCATGCTGTAATAATGTAGTACACTATTGAAGTTTTTATTCAGAGACTATGAGTGACAAATGTGCTGGTAAATTAAACATCGACTGTTATAGATTTAAGTCTCTTTTGGCCTCCCATACTTAAACCACATATTTAAACCAGGGTTAACTTAAACCTCGCTATCGGAATACGGTCCAGACAGTTTCATATTACTACTACATTCATATTACCACTACCTCAGTCCGAAGAAAATTACCTGGCCAGATAGCACATTTCAGCAAAAATAAATTAGGTCATTCAAATATTTCATACTTCAATTCTTATTTTGTTTATCACCAGACCCCTGTCTCTCTCTCTCTCTTTCTGTCTTTCCTTGCCCTATTGCTCCCTGCACATCTCCCTCCATCCATCCTCTTCTCCCACTTTGGTTCTTCTTTGTAATCTCTCCCTTTTCCTTGTTTGCTAGCTCTCCCTCCACAAGCAAATTGAAAACAGGCAAATCAATCAAAATGTATAATTTCATATTTCTTCCTCCCCTCTTCGAGCAGATATTTCCCTGGTGACGACATTAAGGCTTGGAAATGAAGTGATTCCTTGGATTAAATAGGTCTTTCTTCATTTCTTGACAATATCCAGAGATGACACCCATATATGCATGCTGCGTGAAGCGTGCAGATACTGACAGCTTTCTCATTTGAAATGCTAGGTTGCCTTCAAAAGCAATTTAGTTCTAAACTTAGAAATTGTTGAGGGTAGCTACCTATTACTGTGCATTAAATTTAATCTTGAAATCTGCTAACAATAAAATATTATTTCTTATTGACAGAGAAAAGTTACATAATATCTGTGTCGAATAAAAATCGGTGCCTGTAATAATAGCCTTTTTTTAATATGGTTAAATGCATCATCATCGCATAGTCCACTTAAGAAAAATAAGGAACTAATATCTGTTCAATTGCAATGTATTTTTGTTTTTTACCACTCATGTGGTCAAAATTAATGCCTTTTTCATAATGTGCAAAGTGTATTACACGATGCAATTCATTACCATTGCAATCTTCACACTTATGAATAGGCAAACATTGGGATGATTCCAAAAGCTGAAGTAAAACCATTCAAATTCTTTACAACCATGTTCCCTATCTCTGTTCAGTGATTCTTGAACCAAACCCATGGGCTTTGTGGTGGGCTTGAATGTAATGAATTTCCAATGAGAAGGGCTCACTCCCTCTCATACACCCTAATTACATATCAATATTTGATTCGGACCCAAGACGGTGGTTGTGTCTTTGAATATTCATGCCAACTTTGTTTCGAAACTTGTCATAAATTTGATCATTGCAATGAATGCCCTATAAAAAGAACATACCCATTGGTACAGTTTTGTAGCATTACAAATGTACATTATATGTAATATTTTGTGTAATGTATCGGCGACTACTTTACACATGCATTCTGTGTCATGATTTTTTTTCCACATTTCTTTAGAGGTAAACAATCTCGTTCTCTTTAAAAACATACTGAAAATTGATGGTCCAGGTTTGTAAACAGAAATGTGGAAACATTGCTAAATGTATGCGGAATTGGTCATTCTTTTTTTTTGCACTCTATGACCTATTCCAGGTCATGTCTTCGATATTGGCCGACACTTTATGCTCGAAGTAGGTTTTAATTCATTATCCACAAATTGGGCTATTTACACACAGGAATAACACTATAAACAAGAATTCCACTAAGCGAATGAAATCCAATCATATTCATAATCCTTTAATCCTGAAGAACCATATCTCAGCAAAACCAGTAGTAAATATATCAACCATAGTTTACCTTCTTGCGTTTGAGAATGTTGAGCCCCATAATGGGCGGTGTAGCACCCATGGAGATCGCCCCTCCAAGCATGGTGGTGTCCTTAATTCATTGTTAATTGATGTTTGCTGCAGATATATATCCCAAAAAGTGACTGCCTGCTTGAATGCGGGGTGACAACTCCTTCACTGGATTCAGTTCTTTGAATAAATATAACAGATCGCTGTCTATGGTTTGGTTTGTAGAGCACATCCTGTCAGAGCGAGTCTGTGGCTCTCATTATAGAACATGTTCCGCATGATTTTCTTTTATCTTTTTTGTATACTATCCTGATCATATGTTCCACTTCTTGTTATGGTCTACTGACCGAAAGATGATTCTTCTACTTCCCCTTTCTCTTTCCCTATCTCTCTTTCTCTCTCCCTCTCTCTCTTTCTCTTTCCTTCACTCTCTTTCTCTCTCCCTCTCTCAAATGATCTACTCTACTCAATTTATGAGGTTATTGGTTTGTATTAGTGTAAATATGACTTGGTTTCATGTCTCGTCGCAGCTTACACGTACTTCCTGCTTACAATTTTCATAACACGAAGTATTCATGAGTAATCTATAAAGTTACGTATGGTAATCATAATTATGCTGGTCATTCTCTCTCTTTACAAGAAATTAATAGAGTAGTAATTCCTTGATCTTTCTCTCACTCAATCATTCCGATAGGATATAAAGTTGACAGTCCACTGGTTCGATGAACAAATATTCTTCCTCTCTTTGTAGGTTGGAAAATAAAACCTTGAGGGTTACTGCAAGAATTCTTCAAAAACCACTAGCCTATGGATATCAAATTGAATCAAGGAGAAATTCAGTCACTTCTTTAAAATATGATAGACTCTGATACCTCACTGGTATCTCTTTAAACATGCTCCAAATAAACAAATGTCTATACTGACGCATACTTATCACCCCCCCCTCCCCTTAACAAAAAAATCTACATCTGCCCCGGCTTCTACACTGTAAGTGCATTTTAACCACTTTTCAAATTGTCCCTGCAAAAAAAATTGCCAATATATCTTGCATAGCCAGCCATATCTAAATGGAATCAGAAAAAAATACCTGATCCAAACATTCTAAAGCTTGCTCATCCATGCGATACATCTCAATTGGATGCACCCCAGTACATCCATTTAATATCAGTACAACACTTCACTCTTGCCTACTTTTGATTGAGACAAAATCATGCTATGTTGATAAAAAATTGGATCCTCCTATAGATCATTCATATTATAAACTCTCTCTACTACAAGTTTACTTTCACATTCCAATGATAAATTACGTTTCGGCCTAGATAGAAGAATCATGAAAACAGGTCAATGTTTCTAAGCTGTGTTACATAAAGCTATTGGAAGATCCACCCATGAATCTACATACGATTGGTGAACTTTTCCTGCACACAATGTTAACTCGTATCGCTGAGAAGCACCTGAGAAAGGGTCACAGCCATTCGTAGAGCCGTGCTTTAATCTACAAACAGCTTTCGAAAACACAACCCTGGTCCCAAGCATACAGATGTTTAATAGACTTGTTTAAAATATAGAACCTAGTAAACAATACTGCAATCCATGTACATGCAAATTCAATGTTAAGTTATTAATTGTTCTATTAGCTGTAGTTAATAATAATAATATATGCAATTTCTATATAGCGCACGTATCTACTCTCATTGCTGAGTGCTCAAGGCGCTTTGCACTTATTACCCTGGCTTTAGCCCGGCGGCCATCAGCGCACTTGGCATATCAAGGAATAAAGATTCCTGCCAGGTACCCATTCACACCACCTGGGTTGAGTGCAGCACAGTGTGGATGAATTTCCTGCTGAAGGAAATTGACGCCGTGGGTGGGATTTGACCCTACGACCCTCTGGTTGAAAGGCGAGAGTCACGACCGCTACACCACGATGCCCCCACCACGCATGCTTCACTATTTCTATTTTTACCACTCAACTTCAACTTTAAGGTGCGGTCATTGTGAGGAAGTAAACTTCTAGATGGCAATATTTTTCATGCCAACATGTATAGCAATTACTATTATTTAGAAAAGCAATGAAAAATCTTTTTTTAGATCATGATTTATTATTTCAGAAATGTCATTGCAGGCCAATCCACAAGTGCATCACTTTTGAACTTTTCTTTCCATTATTTTCAAGGCTCCCATCCCTTTAATGTTTTTAGCTTTTAGGATTTGAGCATAAATAGGTGTATGTGCCGCTACCTACTAATGGCTTTGATATGACCTTTTGTTTCATATTTTGAAGCACTCCGGTGCAGGATATGAGATATCTATCATTTCCCACCAGTCTCAACAAGTCTATTGACCCGGAAATCCATATTGTAAACAAAATAACGATATATCAAGAAAATCAATAAGATAACAAGGATATATATGGATTCAGAATTTTATAAATGTACAGACAAGATTTTGAAATATGAAAAAGAACAATTTTGGCAATATTCTTAATTTCAAAATAACAAGTTTGGATTGTTTGTTATGTTCTGCATGCATGTTTTGTTTTCGTTTTGTTTCATTTTTGTTTTGGGTTGTTGTTTTTTCATTAATTAGGGGTGGTCACATGTTGATAATGATTTATTCTTGATAGCCCTTTTACTTAATTCAAAATTAAGAAATAATTTCATAACCCTTGTTCAATAATCATGATGTATTCCAAAGCGTGGAAAATGTTTCAAATGTTTTAAAGGCAACATACATTAAATAATATTTTCATAACTATGATATGAATCTATATTGCGAGATGCAGAAATATTGCAGAATTCTTGACTAAGTGAGAATTGAATAATGTGAGATTCAAATGAGTGAGTCAGAACCAGAAAATTCAACATAAAACAAATTGCTGGCATTAGATGTCATTTTGTAGAATAATCTGAAACAAAAAATATTGCAGAATTTTTTACTAAGTGAATTCACACGAGTGAGTCAGAAGCAGATGAAATTTCAACATAAAACAATTTGCTGGCATTAGATGTATTCTTGTAGAATAATTTGACAACCTGGATGAGCAGAGAAGAAGCAAACGATGCTTATAATCACTTCAAATCACAATATAGAAAGGCACTCTCCTCAATCCGAACCCAATTTACAAGTGAAAGTGGCCTGGTTGAACCAGACGGTTGAGTCATTCATGACCTGTGAATGGTTTGACCAAATGATCCACGGGTTCTCTGGTCACTGAACTAAGATTCTCTATGTTACCTTAACAGGAAAGGTAAAGTTTCTCTACAATATCAACCAAAAACAGGTAATTGCTTTGACCAAATAAGGCCTGCCCCCCCCCCCTTACCCGAATACATGAAGGTTTGAGCTAATTTGAAAGAGAATTTGTTAATGTTAGTGGTCAGTCTATTGAACAATATGCACATGAAATGAACATCTTGATTGTCTTTTCTCATTCGCGACTAATGCCAACCTTTCACAAGACCCTGGGATATTTTTCCAAATCAGCCACAAATCCTTAATGGTTAACCAGGAGATGTACAGGCCTAAAACATTTTATCTATAAATTTACAGTAACATGAATCTTTGAAAGCATTTTCCCTGTTTGTGACATTATTAGGTGAAAATTATCAAATTGAGTCAACTGCATAATTCAGAAGCAGTGCTGGCATGTGCATTTCTAATTCATTTCCATAGAGTAGAATTTCCTGAAATATTCAATTTCCTTTACACGAAAAGAGCAGGAATATACAAATACCATAAGGTGATCATGTACGACACACAATCACAGGCCCTCGATTTATGCAAAGCTAAATTCAGCTTTGACATTAAACCAGGAATTGTGCACTTCATATATAATTCAGAATGTTTGCCGTCACCGATCTATACATTATTTGAAGGGCAATATAGAACTAGAGCAAGTCATACTAGGGCACACGTTCAGAAGGAACGGTCGTCCAGTAATTGCTTTAAAGTCCAATCATGCGATAAGCCAGTTGTGTGTCAATGGTTATCAAATTGGCAATGTTAGAAATATGATTACGCATAATGAACGATTAATTGCCATGGCAAACAGATGAAAGAAATGCTTTGGATATTGTTGGGAAATACCCTACATCGAACAGGCTTAGATTATAATGAAATTGATGCATACACCTAACCAAATACAGTCACAGCACAATCCTCTTGTAGTGAATGGTACATAATCAACATTATTCAATCGTGTGAAAATTAACTTGTTGCTATGTCAGGGTCTGTGTCCAAACAGAATGACTAAGTTTGTGTAAGAAATAGGGAAAGTGCAAATATCTGACCTAACAGAATGTCTACAAAAGTAACCTAACCTAACCTAATCTTGCAGTTCCTTCACAAACCAGGGCCTGTAAAATAGATGTGGGACAATATAATAAAAAGAACAATTTGATGCTTCAGTAAAAAAAAATAAATAAAAAAAAAAATAAATAAATAAATAAATTAACAAGTTACTTTAAGGTCTATCACAGCAAAGACATTGTTACCTGTCAGTGAAATGTGAAAGTGTTGCCTGTCAGGTACTAACAGTTAAATCAGTACTGCAAGATGGTTATTTCCTACTAGTACCCAAATAGCATTTGTGTGTGAGACAGGCAAGTGTGACAATGCAAGAAACAAACCTGAGACCCTGCTAATCAAAATCCAACAGACCAAGACACACCGCTGGTTCAGGCAATACTTATGTAAAGGGGACCTGGATATGACATATCTCTGCTGAGACAAGCAGAGGGAGAGATTTCAGTTGATTGATGAGATTGTTTAATTAACAGATGCAATAAGCTTCTAGGCTGGTGTACATGTATATGCAGCCCGTCTAGATAAGGGTGGGGGAATGGTGGATTGTTCTTGCCCAAGATTTGCCCTAATATGTGGAGGTCATTTTTCGAGAAGCTTTTATGACCACTGAGTCATGATTCAATGAAGCAATTTGATTATTAAAATAAAACACATTTATGTAAAGTTATTTGATCACACATAAAGATAATGTATTGAAACCATAGATACTTGGAGTCTTCATTCTCACTTTTTGGACAAGTTACCATATCCTAGTGTACAGAATCCTGTGAAAATGTTGATTTTGTTTTGCTTTGTTTTGTTTCATTTTTGACAGGAAGATTGCACTGCTACTTCAAGTGATAGTCTCTAAACACTTTCCTGCAAGTAATAATGAACTTTAAAAACCAAATGTGATAATATCTAATAAGAGTTGAGCTCTTTTTTGGATTATTTTCATTTAAGTAAAAAGTTAGTGCAGTTCTTTTTCATATTACCAAAATGATCTACTAAATGTATTCATTGAATTGAATTGAATTTGAATTTATTTCCTTTTTCATATACATAATCAATACAAAATAACATGAAAAGTGAAAATTTAAAGGAGACGAGTACCCTGGAAGCACAGCTTGTGTTGGGATCGCCTTTACAACAAACAAAGTGAAATAAAATTCATCTCGACGTAATATTTGCTGATCAAAAGTTGTACACATTTTAATGCCCTTTTGTGTGGGGTTTTTATCTTTCCTTTAACTACTCTGTGCAGATTAAAATTCCCTTTCATCTATAAACTACATACTATTGGACTATACACTTTCCAACCAGCCTCACAAAACTAGAATACATTAAAACACACCTTAAGAGTGTCTCTGGGCTGTAATTACAAACCCCACATATCTGAAAACTAATTTCCTGCTAAGTTAATTGCCTCCTCCATTGAACAAACACACCATCGAAGCACAAGGAATTGTCAGAATAGCAACAATCCTTCTCAAGAGTACTTGCACTCATGTGAAAGATGGGCAAGGTCACATTTCTAGATGAATCTTTCTCATATTCTTTCTTAGATTATATCAACAACATACTTGAATATTGTTGTTGTTTTTTCATATTATGCAAGAATTGGTTATGAGATTTTGCAACTCTAAAATAGTCTTGCATTTAAATTTGTTTTCTTCAAGTTGTACAATGGTCTTAGGTAAAACAAATTATCAAGAATAATCTTCCTCTTCACCCTTCATCTTGTTTATCTATTTTCGTTAACATTGCATATTCATCAATCTTCTTTATCCTCCTTCTAAAAATATATCTTTCAAATTTTCTGGAATTTGATTCCCCATCACTGTTGTAAACAAAATCATCTTTGAAACAATTTCAAGTTTCAGAATGTCTTCACTGTGATGAATCTTAAATTTCATTAACATTAATTTAGAAATAAATATTTACCAGTCATCAAGACCCATAACCTTTGCAATCCTGAGTGGTATTAAAAAATTAACATTGGCCTTGTCTTACATATCAAATGAGACTTTTGGTCATCTGTGTTGCATGGCAAAGAATTGCATAGATTTATATGCAGAGCAACATCAAAATGCAGGTGATAGCCTTGTATAAATTCTAAACTAAGGCATTTCTAAATATCACATACATCTAAATGATTAATGACTTTTTAACTTGTTTAAAGCAGCAGGTGATCATCAATAAAGCAATTCTATGGAATTCAGGTCACGGAGGTTGTATCTTTCAATAGTTATGAATACAAAAGTAACTTGTGGAAAGGTGTTTTGATTTAGAGTATAATCTATAATCCAGGTATATATCCTATGCTCATGTCAACTCTTATATCTCTCTGCTCATATCCAGTATAAGGGATATTGGATGACTATCCATGAATCAAACCAAAACTTGACATCCGCCACCAGAGATATACTCAGGATCTGGGTGAAGTAAGGCAATCACAGGAGACGAGAAAAAGATTCTTATTACAGAGATCCTCAAACCTTCAACGTCTACACAGTGTGGTATTCATTTTTTAACCACTCAATTTCAGCATGAAATAGTATGAAACTTTCCACACTCCCTCTGTATTCATTGCAACTTTCTTCCATTAACCCCCCCCCCCAATGTGTCACTCCCTCCTCCTCTCCTTGCTCTATGTGTCTGTATCTGTCACTGTCTCTGTCTGTCTGCCTCTCTTTCTCCCCATCACTTTCTTTCTCCCATTCTTTTTATTTCATCCTGCTTTTTCACACTATTCCTCTCTCTGATATATCCCTACTATCATCCCTACCTCACATGTTTGTCTTGTTACAATGATCAAACAATTAAAAGATAACACCATTTGCAGGTCTGTACATTAAGAAATATTGCAATCTATGGTTTGATGCATTGACAGAGTTTCCATGGAAACAAATGCCATTATATCTACAGCAAACATGATTCTATTTCCCTCTTTATAAATCAGACGGATTATAAAGCAGCAAGGTAGAGAACATTTTCTGTCCATTCCAAAAAAAAATCATGCCCTAGAAATAAATTACAGTGCTTTGGGAATCTCTCTTTCTCTCTTTTTCTGTCTATTTCTATGAACAGTATCTGTATTTACTTGCAAGGTAAATGCCAAATGGAAATTTACCGAAGTGAAAAAAAAACATATAATGCACCAAATGAAGTATATTTCTTTCGAAACGTTTAGTTCACATCTAACAGCATCTGCTTACACATAAATATCTTGAAAATGACAGGCTTCACTGTACATGATACTTCCATTGTTAACAATCCAAATTGGCCAGGGGTATTTCAACAAATGTACATTATTTTTGCAAAAAGAAATATGTTGCAAATAGTGTTCATGTACAACATTTATTTTTATTTACTTTTTACTGAAATATGAAATTAATGATGAAGGAACAGAAAATGGCAAAATATTCTTATTAGTGTTTTAAAGTTCTTTTACTTGTTTTTTTTTTGGGGGGGGGGGGGGGGGGTACGCTTCTCTATAGAAATATCAGCATCTGATCCCAATAAAACATACAATTTCTAATATCAGGACCGCTCTTTGTATGAAATGTCAACACATAGTAAATCACTACGAACCATCTGTACCAACAATCTTTTAATTGCTGAAATGTCAAGTTGGTTTCGATTCATCTCTACTACACAATTGAATTACATGGATTCAAGACCGCAGTTTGCTATCTCCTAATTGCGAAGATACATGGCAGATGAATTTTTCATTATCTCATTGAGATGTCACTAAATGCAGAAGCAATATCTGAACGACTAATTACAAGGCATGGATAAATAGCGGCTGCATCTCAGTTGGATTTGTACAACTGTAGAAAGTTTGTATGGTGGAGGAGCAAGCTTGTGTGTTCTCTTTGAAAGGGAGCAGTCACTTCTTGAAAAAAATTATTTTTCTTTTGCCATTCTTTCAATTGATAATTACAAGCCATTCAAGAATGCAATTAAATTAAATCTCTCTTCATTTCCCCCTTTACATTGTATGGTCTCTGAAATGCTTTCAAAATAGCTGTATTTCAAATCATTTTGACATAAAGCCTTGAAAATTATCAGTTTGCTTAACAAAGACCAGTAATTGTTGGCAATATGAGAATATATAGGTGTAGTTTCAGTGATCAAAAGATTTTAAGCACTCAAATCCCACTATCTTTTCCCTCATTAGAGATAACATCAAGATTCCTGCCTGAATGTATGGAAAATGAATTTCTGTGAAATTCTACTCCCCCTCACAGTCTAAGAATCCAATGGATTTCTTTTGAAAGTAAGTGTAATAGAGAACAGAGTCGGTACCTTCCTGGCCCCAGATACAACATAAGATCAATGTCAAGACCTTTGGGGAAAACATCTGACAAATTAAGACGATACCTCCACGGTCTAATTTAGATACACAGAATCGCAGACGAACCATGAGATATCGCAGAAGAGCGCCAGGGTATGTTCCGGTGTTATTTCCATTGCTCGCTTCGTTTCAAGCATGGCAGGTGGATAGATACGATGCTTGATAGGGAATTCATCCGGTCTTTCCTCTTCTTTCTATAGAATTGTTGGACAAAATTGAGGACTACTCTTTGACTAATAAAAACCCAAATACTTATCTCTGCGATAAAGTGTAAGAATGACTATTTAGATGTAAACTTATAACATACATGTAGATGTAATCATTTATTTGAAAAAGTAAACAACAAAGCTATTTCAAGATTGGTGAGGTAGTAAACTTTAAGGAAAAAAACAGACATGTCATATTACCTCAAGAATTTGGGCCGAAAGCAGTATCAAACTGTAGCCTTGCCTACAACACTTTCTCAATATATGCAAGCATTTGAAGTTAACAAGTTTTAAATCTTTGGAACCTAACAAATGTGACATTAGAAAATAATTATTTCAAACCCAAAATACAACATATTCGTTTCACTTTATGATCACTTACTTTCATGCTTCTCCAAAGATGAAAAAAAGATGACAAACAAGATGACAAAAATTGTCATTAATGAAATATATGAATGTTAGACATCCCTTAACACTCAGCCTTCATCAACATTTTCCTTCAGCCTTTGAGGGATGTGACTCCCTTTCCATTTACCTAGTCCTCGTTCACCCTCAACAAGATTAATTGATATATATACTTTCAGCTCTACAGAAATTACTCCTGAATCCATGACTTCTTCTTTTTCCTCGGTTTTGATAATCACTTTAGTGCCTATTGCATATCACTGGAAAATGCAAGCACTTGGGTTGTTGATGCAACAGGAGTAAATTGAATACATCTCCAAGTGAGGTGAAACATTTTCAGGTTACGATAATGGTCCCATTTGCACTCACCCTAAATAACTTCAAAATCAACAATCGTCTTGAGCATGAAAACAAAAATTTTGCACAGTAAGTTTTTTAAAACAGAGTTTTGTGCATTTATAAATGGAAAATAAATAGAGCTGTATCTATATTTTCCTTTCAGTTTATATTCTCGGAAGAGCAAGAGATTTGCAGACTATTTCATCATGACGACATATTTTTCATTTCATTTCATAACCAGAATACAAAAAATAAATCCAGATGAAAAAGTTAAGCAACAAAGTAAAGGGTAAATGAAACTCAGAAAATGTTTTTTTTTCCATTATCATCAGTTCAAACAGAAGCCACGATACATAACTTCCAGTTTCTGCATTAAAAAGTAGAAAGATGACTAAAATAAATCCCAGAACAAGATAATCAATTAGTACATTGCCCAGTCCCTGTGTTTTATTTGAAAAATTGGTGTGGTATTGTAAAAGTTTAGGACGACTTCATGTACTATCCTAACAGTGGAACAACCATATCACACAATTACAAAGTGCACACTCTATGGCCAATAGCCTCAGGGGGAATTCCCCTTTATCAAAGTAACATCATCTCATAAGCCTATAAAGCCTATACAACAGCTGCATTCTAGGAAAATAATATTCCTCTAAATATTGAGGCTTTATTTATGTAAAAACTATATACATGTTTGGGTGAGCTAAGTATATACTTTGATGAAGAAAGAGAGCTGTGATTTTCAGGTGGATTTAAGATGTAAAAGCAATCAACATAATTTAGGTATATGTAAGTGCATGTGTGTGCAGGATGAATCTGAAAAGACCCTTACAAATGCAAATTATACATGGGAAGAGAATATATGAATTCAAGCTTCTGATCCTTCATCAATCTTGTAATTACCTTGAGGAAATAAAATAAGAAAACTTCAACGTGTTTTACCATGTATGGATCATTCACACCATTCTTTCACTAATTGTCATAGACCAATAAACTTAAGCTTCAAAGTGTCTTAGCTTCAGGTTAAAAAAATCTTAATCTAAAAGTTGGTTCATTACCTTAATTTAATCTTTGAATGTACTATCAATTAAGATCAATGTGCATATTTCATGTCAAGCACTATACACCACTGAACCATCTCTATCAAAGCCAGGGATACATTGACCTTTGTTTTCAAGCACTACCAACCACTGAACAATCAAAACCACTTGACATCACATTCTAAGCCAAGGATCCGAACCTTTGATTCCCATGTTAAGTCCTCTATTCCACTCTGCATGACATCTGGGCCCCGTAACCTAAAGGTTTGCGATTAATTGCTAATCTGATAGCGATTGATATCAATCGCAAGTCTATGGCAAAACGTGTACTAAAGTTTGCAATTGATCGCAAAATCAAATAGCGATTAATCGCAAACCTTTATGTTACGGGGCCCAGTAGTAGTTTCATATCTACTGCTGATCTGGTTAGCACTCAATACTTTTGTTACCCAAACCTTTGAAATTACCAATTATTGTCCCATATAAATAGCTAGCCATCTAAAGCGTTGCCAAATAGCCTGTTACCAAAACCTAAATCTTTTCGACAAAGCTCTGATTTGATGCATTCCCGCACCACTGGATCTAAGTGATTTTGTCAGAGTATATTATGACATAACTTTAAGGATTGCAGAGAAACATAATTCCACCAGCACCACCTTACGGTGTCGGAGCCATGCAAACTGTGATATATTTTGGCATTAAAAATGTGTAAATTCACACTATAGTGAGAATTTCAAAATCTAAAATGCTTACGCCAAGTAAAGTTTATGAATATCAAGTTTCAGCAAAAGCTGAGACTAGTGTATCAAGCTGATCTGGAATATATATCTTTAACATGTTTTGTACAATTACTGATATTACATTTAGATTCCAAAGTTATATATTACCTTTAAACCTGACCTAAAAAAATCTAAATTTTGATAAATTTGAAGAGAATTATCTTTACCGTGGCTCTATGACATAAGTAGGGGAAATAAAAAAATTTAAAAAAACATAGGGGAGTTAAGCTAAGAGATAAAAATCACCCAAGAACACATCCCAACTCCCTAAATTCACAACATTCTGCAGCTCTCTTTTAGAATGGCTGCAATATGTTTGCATGGCTAATACCGTGGAGAGAGCTTTAATTTCCAAGGCTTTGGGACCATTTCAATAGTATGCATGCAAAGAATTAGGGCAATCTTACAGCCATATGAACTTCTGACATTTTGAAAAGTTAAGCTGTCTATGTCCTGAGAAAATAACAATTCTTGTACGTGAAAAGAATGTTTCTTTTAAAAACCAAAAAGGCAATAGAATTTCTATTTCATATAATCTTCAATCATTACCAATGGTCAATGTAATTTTGTAATAATATAAAAAATACTTGCAATCTATATAGCGCACATATCCACTCAACTGCTGAGTGCTCAAAGCGATTTGTGTAATAAATGGTTTATATGATACCATATCAATTCGGATATCTACATGTAATTGATCATGCATAATGGCAAAAAATAAATATAGACGGTTATCATAATACATTTAGATTTAATCATGTTTGCCACGTGACAAACTATGTATGAACCTGCCAAGAAAAAACTACTGAACAATAGTCAGAATGCAATTTCCATGAAGGTTACTTACTCAGACAAACATTGTTGCTTGTCCTACCTAGCAACAAGCATTAACTCTATCCATTGAAGTATGATTTATTGCTGTCAGGTGAACAAATATTATCTAATTGAATGCTTAACACAGATGTGTGCATAAAATTTGGTACAAAGACCTCTACTGAAGCAAGTATTGTTCCTTATTATTTGTTATTATCAAATAATTACATACAAAAGGTATTAGGGATATGCTCCACAGTTGATTGTTGTGAATATCTGCAGTCTACCAGTCAATAACAAATATGGGGAAGTAATAATTCATTATAATTAGTTGCACGGGAAAAGTACATGTATATTGATATACATGTAGTGCTCCAGACAATAATTCTTTCAATACGATTCTGGCTGTGTATGTAGTAACTCAGCTACAATGTATCAAATCTATCGAGGGGATAAGAATAATACCATAATCATACATAACCCTGGGCACAATGCACTACACACATATCAAATTATCCATTCTCATTATCCACCTACTAAGGCCTCTCATCAAAAGAACCATGTCTGCTGGGATGAAATGCCCATCATCATCAGAATATGTGGGATGGGCTTAATCCACCCTACATTACAGGCAGAATACTGAGCAAAAAGGGTGGATTATTTCTTTCAGGAATAAAAGAATTAAAAATGCTGTTTTATGTTATGTTATATTTCATGTTGCATTGTATGGCATCTTCAATTTGGTTATCACAGTATGTGTCATCAGTAGATCATGTGATTGTATAGCTTACAAACACACTGTTCATAGGTGGACTAAGGAATTTTAAGTAATGGGGGAGGGGGGGGGGTGAATAAAGATGAAAAATGTTCTCCATTGAAAACTTGACAATCAAAAGAGGGGAATTTCTTCTCTTCTGAAAGAGGTGGGAACCTGCATAATTTTTTTCTTAATCATATAATTTTTCAAGAACAAAATTGTCTAATTGGGCAAGAGTAAAATGAGGCTATGCTCCACTGTGACCCGATCAATAAGGGGCACCGTCTTTTTGCCCCAATCCCCCCCCCCCTCACCCTCCTCCCGATCTGCCTATATCGTCACTCTAATACCTCAAATGTTAAATTAACCTTTCAAAGAGTCACAACCTTTACAAAATGGTAAATTAACATTAAACAAATGTTGGCTCAGGTTCTGGATCCAACATTTTCCAAAAGTAAATGTACAAATCATAGGTTTTTCCTCCTCCAATCTTTTAAAATGCTAATTTGTATTTTTTTTCCTGTGATATACTCTGGATAAGGCACTTAATATTTACTTCAGCACTGTATGATACTGCAAGAAGGTCTTGATATTTATAGATTTACTGTAAAAAAAAATTTTAAAAAGGATCTATTATCATTATATATCTTTAACGACCAGTGACCAGTGCGACAGGGGCTTCAACAGAAAAAACTTTCAACAGCTCACTATCATGCACAATACATCTTCCTATTGAAATCCAAATGCAGTTTACCAATTCTCCTCATTATTGTTTCTTTCTTACAATATTGTGAATGTATAGAAATGAAGGAAGAACCAATGTATTTTACAAGACATATTTACGTGCAGTCTAACAATAATGCAACAAACACTGGTACGTGATCATTGTCAAAATCAAGGTCCCCTTCAAGAGACACGAGTGGGTGTGAATGGAACTGGAATGAACACTATGTCATCTTTCAAGTATTAAAATGTAATGTAAACATCTGTATACTTGAAATAAATTTTCATGATACTTTAGGAAATGAATCCATAGAAAATGCACAGCTAGTGTGCATTCATAAGCTGAGAGAGAGGTAGAATAGGGCAAGAAAGCTTGTGATAGATAATGGATAAGAAATAAATAAATGAATGAAAAGATTTAAAAATTCCCACTATCCCGGATATGTCACAAGGTTTATAACAGCTGAAATGTAACCAATTCACTTAAAATACAGCCTTTCCTTAAAGAATATATGACTCTTGTAGTTCATAATTAAAAAGAAATCATATAAACTTCTTATTGAGTCCATTTCATCACAACCCATCAAAGGTTTCAAGTTGTCTCGCTTAAAGTACCCTCTATGTCAGATTTGTAACCTTAGTCATAGTTTTGAGCAAGGGGTCACATATTCCCATTGATCAATTTATTTGTTTATATTTCATCTTCACTAACTTTTGAATAAACAATGACTTGTTTCAATACTAGCAATCAAAGTTATTTTACATATGGTTTATAGAATCAATATATTCATTCATTATTTCATTCATTCATTCATTCACACATTCATACATTCATCTGTTCATTACAAATGCATTCATTTGACTATTTGTCATTTATATCCAATGATCGGTTAACCTGTCATAAATGCAAATATTGATATACACTTGTCCATTCTACATACGTGGATATACTTGTGACAGAAACATATAATGGCATAACAGGATATGCCAAATACGTCTAAGCATTATCTCTCTGAAATATGCAAACATGGTTATCCAGTAGAGAATACATGAACACATCAAGGCTTTAATGATGAACTTTGGATCATCAATTTACGAGAGGAAAAAATAATAATGGTGACCAATCGATCTTCCAAGTTTAATTAAAATGTCACACAAGGATGGGCTACAATGAAAAGGGAGATTGGCATGAATATAGGGTGGATGTATTCTCAACACTTATGCTATATTACTGTTAATTGCCTGCAATTTTATTTGGAATTCTGCATATTCTGGGGATACTGGCACCTTGAAAACCACTTGAATTTGGTTGCAAAACTGCTTCTTAATTTACGTTTGCATACATGTAAGTATGTTGTGATGAAAATTATGATGTTATTTTGTTGACAATCAATTAAGCCCAATTGATCTGTTATGAATAGAGATCATTACCTTAAGTTACTAATTTCAATGTTTACAAATAATCAGCAAAAACAAATGTCAGTATACCTTATATGTAATCGGGAGCATGTAAGTAGGAAATTTAGGTACACTGAGTGCAGAAGTTCACTGCAAGTTTCTTGCATGAATCACATGTAAAATTTAATATTAAATTATCGCTATTATTAATATCTTTCCTTAGATCTGATATAGATTTCAGAAAACAAGCGTAATCCCAAAATTGAGAGCAGGGATTTATCAATATAGAGACAAGTAATCATAATTCAGAATACCCATGGAGGAATGCTTCCAAGACAAGAATATCATTTAATTGACCAGACAACCTCCAAGGGTATCTTGAGCTGGATAAAAGAACATGAATAGCTAATTATGCACCCAAAATAAATAGCATAATCTGACCTGACCTTAAATTTCAAGAACAGTTAATTTATAACTGATGATAATAAAGATTAAATAAACAATATTTCAATGTTGCCCTAATACCTCAATTGCAGTATTTAGTTTTGATATTGAGGTGCTAGGTTGGTCATTCATTACATTAAAATAAACCCCAAGATGCATAACCATGCATGATAATAAATTACCAAGGCATTCTTTTCATCTAATCCACGATATGATTTGTTAAATATCCTCCATCTTGAACACAAATAAACTCCTACCTTCCTCTGAGTCACTAAACTCCTTACAATATTGGGTCCTCATATATAACCTCTACAGCACTGAAATCCAATAAAATGCCAGCATATAAAGAGCATGTATGTCACCCATTCAATCCAGTATGCTTGAAAGAGCACATGTACCAGATGTGAGCAGAACGTAGGCGAGCGTCTTTATGGCAACGCAACGGGTTGACTGGTTAGTGCTTGCTAAGTTCAGATCTAGAGTAGACAGGAGAGTGGCGATCTAAACCCCTGGCTGCTTCGTCAGACAGATGAGTGTCTGTCGGAGGAGTTGGTTGCCGTGCGTGCGTGCTTGCGTGTGTTCGTGTGTGTTTGGATGTGCGGTGGTGGAGGGAATCTTCATTAAGGAAACCCTCAATATAGGCACATGTGTTCAGGCATGGGTGAGAGTGTGTGCGTGTGTGTGCTCTTGTATTGTAGTCTATG